>ML335882.1:0-19457 GCA_005239505.1 Nicotiana paniculata
TATATATATATATATATATATATATATATATATATATATATATATATACACACACACACTCACACACACACACTCACACACATGTATTTACATCTCGTAAAAGCAATGTCAACCCGCTCGGTCTTTATGTACCACAATGAAACCAAGGAAAACAACTAATACTTTCCCAAACATGATTGCAACAAGGCTTACAACAATATAACAAGCCAAGTAATTATAGAAGACAACAATGAACATGAAACAATTAAAAACATGAAGAAATTAGATTGGAAACGAGGAAGAGATCATGTAAGTGGACCATTTGGTGGTGCATAGATACTCGTCACCTCACCTATACGCCACACACATGAATTTTCACATAACAATTAAGTTGGGGATTCCTATTCCCTCAAGTCAAGGTTAAACCAAGCACTTATCTCAATTTCGCAGGCCACTCAGTGTTCTATTATAGCTTTTCCTCTTGAATTCACCTCCAATACACTCGAATCTAACCATAATTAACTTAATATCATTAATTAATGCTAAAGGAATTAGCTTTACTGAAAATTATAATTTTTTCTAAGTTTTCTAAAAAAAAAGTTAAAACCCGACTCCGGGCCCGCTTGGTCCAAACTCGGGATTCGGACCAAATTATATTTACCCACGAGCCCGAATATACAATTAGTTTCGAAATCAGACCTCAATTCGAGGTAAAGATTCGATTTTCACAAAATTCCCTAATTCTACCCAAATCCTCAATTTTTACCATGAAAATTCTCAGTTTTTGATTTAAATGTGATGAAAAATATTGGGTAATTGAAAGAGTTAAGTTTAGAATTGATTACCAACAACTTGGGGATGAACTTTGATGAAGAAAATCATCATTATGGTTGTTTAGTTCGAAAATTATGAAGAAAAAGGGTTATGTCCGCGTTTAGAAGTATATTTATTAGCTGGGCAGGCCTTCTATGCGTTCGCATGGGCCTGCCTGCGTTCGCATTGGATCAGGCTTTATTGGCCTTGGCGATCGCGTAGGGGGGCTGTGTTCGCATATGGTACTTGGTCTCCCCCCCACCCCCCCGGCCCAATTAACCAGTGCATTCGCGAGGAAAACTATGCGTTCGCATAGCACAACTGGTGGCCCCCTGACACTTGTACTATGCGATCACGGATAGGACTATGCGATCACATAGCACTAATTCCCTGCGCACCAGAACCAGCAAAACAAAAATTTTCATAAGTGTAAAACACCCCGTGGCCTATGTGAAACTCACCCGAGCCCTCGGGGCTCTAAACAAAACATGCACGCAAGTCTAAAAATATCATACAGACTTGCTTGTGCGACCAAATCATGAAAATAACATGTAAAACTATGAATTAAACCTCAAAACTCATCATTTTTCTCAAGAACACTTAAAGTTCATTATTTCTCAATCGGACGTCCAAATCACGTCAAATAAACTCCATTTTCACCAAATTTCACAGTTAGCATTTAAATACTATAACAAATCTGTACCGGGATCCGGAACCAAAATACGGGTCCGATACCAATGGTTTAAAACATTAATTCTTTTCTTTATTTCATTAATAATTCAGCAAAACAATTTCTTTCAAAAATTGATTTCTAAGGCTTGGGACCTCGAAATTCATTGCTGGGCATACACTCAAGTTCCATATTTTACTGCGGACCTACCAGAATAGTTAGAACACAGACCCGGTTCCGTTTACTTAAAATATTAACCAAAGTCAACTATAATCAAATTCTAACTAAAAAAATCACTATTTCTCATATTTTCACATAAAATCTTTTCGGTTTCACGCTCGGACTGCGCACACAAATCGAGGTATATACAATTAATCTTTTTATGGCTAATAAACCTAGAACGGAGTCTAAATTCATAGAATGACCCCTTGAGTCATCACAAGAGAACTTTTCCTAGTAATTGCAATTGTTTGCTATATGCAAGGGTGATGCATATATGAGGTGACGAGTGTATATGCTTGTGCCAGGGTTAATTATGCTCGGGGGTAGATTATACGATTAATTTTGCCTTGTAGAATTTTGTGACCTTCTCGTTTCATGCCCTTCTTGACTTCTAGATTACCAAGAATATGAAATTAAATGCTAGGAACCAAGATTTAGCTCATTATAACTTGATTAAAATTTGATGGATTTTTGTGAAACCATTGATGCGTTAAATTTGTTCATCATTATGGTTAATCATTAATACATCGATACGATTGGCATTCTTGAGATATTGGATTCTATACTTGAGTTAAAGATCATTTTTTAGACTTCTCGAAATACTTGAATAATAAAGTATTTGAGGTTTGTTGAATTGTTATTGGCTGGAATTATTTAATTGATGTTCATTTGGAATATTCACTTAAACACTCTCCTTGATGTTATTCATTCTTCCTACCTTGTTTGTCATTAGTATACATATGCTTGGTGTCACACCCCTTTTCTACCCCAAAAGATAAGATATGTATTATTGTGGATTGTGGGTTAAAGAGTTTTTCCAATTCAAGTGACAAATTTGAATAGGGATTATTTTATTTACAGAGTCGCCACTTGGAATTGATTTTTGGGTGTTCCAAGTTACCTTTTATTTGAATCCCTAGTCAAAGGAAAAATTGACTCTTTTATTATTGATATGCGAAAATAAAGTTCGAGTAAGGAGTTTTGTTGACCGGGGAGAAGGTGTAAGGCATTCCCAGAGTCCCATAGTTCTAACACGGTCGCTTTATTGACTGCATTTGGCTTTAGATTAATTTTAAATAAACTATGCTTTATTTGATTTTCATGTTTTTCCTATGTCCGCCTTTATTGTTGATGACTTCATTGATCTCAACTTAGGACGAGTATCCCCGACCCTAGCTTACACTAACCAAGACGAGTATCCCCGACCTTAGTTCGTGCGTCGTACCTAAAATCGGAGTCTGCTCGAAGTTAATTAAATAACAAAGTTTTAATTTATTTGAAAGAATTGAAACAAGACGTGTCCTCACGACCTTGCCATTTTATTTATGTCTTTATTCCGAAGCGGGTCTTCCCGACATTGGTTAAGACGAAATAATTTATCTTCAAGCCTATGAATATTTGTGATCGAGTGATTAATTTACTTTAACTATAAAAAGAATCTCCTCTTTATTTTTTAATAAGTAATTACTACAAAAGAGTCAAATTTTAAGAATTAGTTTGACTAAACTAACAATTAAATATTAACTCCAACTATGGTATTATGGACAAGGAGATATTTATTAGTTGCTACATATGTATTGGGCTAGCAACTTATTTGAGGAAAATATGGGCCTCAACTCATTAATTGGCATTGGTCCAACTATTATTTAAAGAAAATGAATCAACTTCCTGTTAAAGGGGATGTTCTAGCTTGCCTTGAACGAGAATGGGCCAGCAATTCAGCTCATTGGGCCCTTGTTCTTGTTGGCCAAATCCTATTAAGTTCAAACATTCAACTAACGACCCTAATCTCAACAACTGACCAAGCAACCTGTATCGTTTGTGTATCTTAAGTAAACTTTAACTTTCACAAAGCCTAAAAAACTTTACTAAAAGAACTAACAACATAAGTATGTGTGATGACCCAAGGGGTCATTTTATGAATTTAGACTCCGTTCTAGGCTTAATAGCCCAAAAAAGATTAATTTTAAATACCTCATTTTGCGTGCACAGTCCGGGCGTGAAACCGGAAAGCTTTTATGTGAAAATATGAGAAATAGTAATTTCTAGAGTTAAAAATTTGATTAAAGTTGACTTTGGTCAACATTTTGAGTAAACGGACTCGGATCCATGTTCTGACGATCCTGAGAGGTCCGCAGTAAAATATGGGATACGGGCGTATGCCCGAAAATGAATCCCGAGGTTCCAAGCTTTAGAAATCAATTCTTGAAAGAAATTATTTTACTGAATTATTAATAAAATAAAGAAATGAGTTGACATTTGAAACCGTTGGTATCGGGCTTGTATTTTGGTTTCGGAGCTCGATACAGGTTTGTTATGACATTTAAGCCTTGTCTGCGAAATTTGGTGAAAATCGGAATTTATTTGACGTGATTCGGACGTCCGGTTGATAAATAATGAACTTTAAGTGTTCTTGAGAAAAATAATGAGTTTTGAGATTTAATTCATAGTTTTACATGTTATTTTCATGATTTGATCGCACGAGCAAGTCCGTATGATGCTTTTAGACTTGCATGCATGTTTGATTTAGAGCCCCGAGGGCTCGGGTGAGTTTCAAATAGGTTTGGGTTGTGTTGCGCTCGTTCTTTCTTATGCTTAGACGTCGTTTCTTCAAGCATAAATGATATCATATTAAACAAATGAGCTCCGATTTTTATTTTGAATAAATTATTAGATCCGTATCGTAATTGTGGACCCGTAGCAAAAATAATCATCAAATTTGGACATCATATGAGTATTTTATGGTCATTTTACTAAGGTTGCCAGATTTTTCAGGTTACGTACGAAATTGCCACTGACGGCGTATTAAAAATCTGCACTATTTGCAAATATTAAAACCTACATATCTCCTTCATTATAAGGTCAAATTGATTGATTCAAAAGCCTAACTTGACTAGAATTTCACAAAGAATCCATTTGAGACATAAAAATCGAGTTTCGAAATCGTTTGGAACGAGAAACGAGGCAGAATAGCTGGCAAAAAAAAAATATAAAAAGGGCAGACTTTTTCTTCTTCAAATTTTCGAACCCCACAACCCTATGAACGGATTTCTTCACCAAATATCATCTCCAAGTCATAGGTAATAAATTATAAACTTTACTCTTTCAATTACTCATTGCTTTTCATCACTTTTAAATCAAAAACTAAGAATTTTCATGGTAAAAATTGAGGGTTTGGGTAGAATTATGGAATTTTATAAAAATCAAATCTTTACCTCGAATTGAGGTCGAATTTCGAAACTAATTGTATATTTGGGTTCGTGGGTGAATGGGTAAACGTAATTTGGTCCGAACCCCGAGTTTAGACCAATCGGGCCTGGGGTCGAGTTTTCACTTTTTTTGAGAAAACTTAAGAAAAATTATAATTTTCAATAAAGTTATTTCCTTTAGCCTTAATTAATGATATTGAGTTAATTATGATTAGATTCGAGCAAGTTATAGCAAGATTCTAAAGGAAAAGTTGTAATTGAGCAGTGAGTGACTTGCGAAATTGAGGTAAGTGTTTGGTCTAACCTTGACTTGAGGGAATATGAATACCCACTTATTTGATATGTGAATTGCATGTGCGTGGTGCATAGGTAAGGTAAAGAGTATCAATGCACCACCAAATGGTCTGTTGAACATGATCCCTTCCCCGTTTCCAATTTAATTGACTCTTATCTTAATTGTTCTATGTTCATTATTGTTGCTATGACTACTAGGCCTTATTACATTACTGTTAGATATTATTTGGCTATTTTGGAAGAGTATTGGTTGCGTGTTTGGTTCCCTTGTGGTACAGAAAGGTTGGGCATTTTTGGCCCTATTTTTGGAAATATATTTATATATTCATGTGGTTTCATTTTTGATAATATTGAGGAAGTTATGAGAAATGCAGTTTAACCGTTTCGTGATTGTTGAGGTTCACGTGGTTATTTGGTTTCATTTGGTTATTTCCTATTGTTGTTGTAAGTGTGTTAAAAGTGTTGGATGTTCTCTTGATTCTATCATGGTACATAAAGACTGAGTTGGGTTGACAGTGTTATAGTGGTTATATATATCCTGACTGGTTTTATTGTGGGATGATATTGGTTAAAGCTTACGAGCTATACTGTTTTCTGTTTGCAATTGTTGAAATAAAAGTGTTGTGCAAGGCTTGGCCTGAACTGTGAAAGTTTTTGATGAATAAACAAAATTGATTGTGATAAGGGGGCTTTGATAAGGGTGGATAAATGATAGTGATAAGGGTGGATAGGTGCAATCGGGTTGCACGCCGCAACAAGACAGTGATAAGGGAGTATAATTACGTTTTACTGATTTTATTATAAAGATTTGGAAATTTATTGTTTTACTCTACGGCTTTTTTCTCATATTCTTCACATACGGTTATTTTAAAGTAAAGATTTGAAATTCGGAAAATTGTGTGAGATCTTGGTGATAGTTGAGGCCTGGAATAGGCGACTGAGTTATTATATTTATTGTTTCAGTTATATTTTTCTTGTTCGTGTAGAATTATTTTATTGCGTTATTGTATATATTATTGTCACAGGTTATATGTTGTTAATGCCCCGCCGTAGCCTCGTCACTACTTCGTCGAGGTTAGGCTCGACACTTACTCAGTACATGGGGTCGGTTGTACTGATACTACACTCTGCACTCTTTTGTGCAGACCCAGGTACCGGCCAACAATAGAGGTTTTTTTAGAACGACTATTCATTTGTTCGGAGATACGAGGTATATCTGTCGGCGTTCGCAGATCCCGGGAGTCTTCTTCTATTTTCATAAACGTTGTTTTATTATATTCAGAACAGTTACACTATTTCTTTCAGCCCAGTATTTATAGTATTCTTTAGTAGTTCGTGAATTGTGACACCAGACTCTGGGGTCGTTCTAGATCTATTTATAGTGGTTCGTTTTATTCAATTGTTTATTATTTTATCTTTGGAAATTATTTATCGATAACCAATGGATTCAGTTTACTTTACATTATTTAGTTATATCTAAATGGATAATAAATGCAAAGTAGTTAATCGAATTCTAACATTGGCTTGCCTATCAAGTGTGGTGTTAGGCGCCATCACGATCCCTAAGATTGAGAATTTTGGGTCGTGACAAGTTGGTATCAGAGCACTAGGTTGCTTAGGTCTCACAATTCACGAACAAACTTGGTAGAGTCTGAAGGATCGATATGGAGACATCTGTACTTATCTCTCAGAGGCTATGAAGTTAGGAACAATTTCACTTCTATTCTACTTTATCGTGTGAATTTATTCTACCATTGATGATTGAACTTGTCTATTCTTTTCCTTTCACAAATCTTGACAACACGCCAAGAGTCTACAACCGGACAAGAGATGAAGCCCTAATGACAACTACGATTAGGGGAAGATATAGAGACAGAGCTCAGTCTAAAGCTCGAACATCATCATCTATTGTACAGTCTCAAATAGATCTAGACGCGGAGGTTCTAGCTCGATCGGTACATGTTAGACTAGCCCATATCACATAAAGATTTATAGCTACTCCAGTATTGCATAACAAGGGAATAGTTGAAAGCAACGGGGTTGATTTATATGAGCTGTGAAGTTTAACATTGTGGATTATCAGGCATTGTGACCTATGATTTCGTGCCAAGTGCGAAAGTCCACTGTCAAGGAATAAATTGCGGGGTCATGTGTTATATCGGTTTTGGCTTGGAATGTATAAGGCCTGAGATTTTGCAAGAGGTAAAGCTGGGACTTATGATATGTTTGCCTCCTTAATAACCATATACCTCAGTACCAACGAAGTTATATAGACAACTTAAAATCTACAGAAGGTCTACTCAGCGTGGAAGTCACGGTTGCGGATTTTGGGGGTGCTCCAGAGGAAGTACAGTGGTTGACAAGCTTCTAGACTATATGGTTCGTGCCAAGGTTTATCCATATAGAGCTCTACTTTTGGGATCATTGTGCATCAATAGAGATGAGAGTTACCCCAAAAGAATGATGAAAAAGTATATGAATAAAGGGGGTAGCTCAACAGTGTTGAGTTAACATAGTAAAAGAAGAAATTGGCCGACTGTGTTTGTGACAAGCCTACGAAGAGGATAACCAGCCAATGCAGCATCAATTACTTGAGTCAGTTCTCATAAATGCTTTTGAAATATTCGTTTCTCGGACTCCCCATAATACGTGGCGCATAAGGTTCGAACGGTTGCGTCAGGTCATATGACGGTGTTGGAATATGCCATCAGGTTCGATAAGTCAGCCCGTCACACTCTCACTTCGGTTTATCTAGCCAGAGAGCAAGTCCACAGATTCATTAAAGGACTCAATTACTATTGTAAAATTGTGTACGACCCAGGGCAAGTTGATACTTTATTTCGGCTAATGGTAGAAACTGTCCTAGACTTGGGAGAGTCATATTTCATCAGAATACTCAGGCTACGTGTTCCATTGCAGTTACAACTCAACTTACAAGTCGAAGGTGGAGGCCAGAATTCTAGAGGTGGAGACCGAGCCTGTTGGTATATTTTCTATGGTATGCTGAGGTCGTTACATTAAATGGTGTCATTACAAGAACAATCTCTAATTAGTATAAAGTGATGATTTCCTGAACTTAATACGGTTATGCGTATCTAATAAAATTCTTCTAATATGCTCTACTCTCGGGTGAGCTTCGTAACTCAAAAATCTACTTATTTGAATGCGTGCATTGAGAAATTCTATGGAGATAACTGCGTCTATCATTATGTGTTGTAATTTTGTTTAACGAAAAATATTTAAAGGAAGGAAATGAAATGTTTCGATTGACACGATACGCATGTTGCTTGTGATTCAGAATTGAGGACGAGATCCTCGCATTGTAATATGACTTGAGATGTTTCAACCGGGCTACAAGCCACGGTGGAAGTTATGTAAGGATGAGATCCTTGTGATGAAAATTCTTGTGTTTAAACTCTCCCCTGTGAATTAAAATTTTATTATAGTACTAATAGGGAGTCATGCTTGTTAAGGTTATTCAAAAAAAAAAATCTGTATAATAATAATAATAATAAATAAATAAATGAATGAATGAATTAATTAACTATCTGTGCATAATTTTCCAAATTCGTGCTATAATTATTGAGCATTAACATACAAGGTCGGTGCCCGCCCATGTGGAATTAAATGCGGCACGTTAATTCGGGTATATAATTACGAGGTCTTCAAGTATCGTATCTCGTTATCGGTATTGTGAAGGTTTGAAAGGATATTCTCTTTGTTGATGTGAAACTATTTGATAATTCTGTAATTGGATATGAACAACTATTAAGGAAATAGAGGCAGTCAAGAACTGGCCTGGACCCACTCCAGCCACGAAAATTAGGAGCTTCTTGGGTTTGGCGGGTTACTACCGTCGTTTTGTGGAGGGGTTTTCATTTATATCAGCCCCTATGATTAAATTGACTCAGAAAGGTGCCGCATTAAAATGGTCAGACGAGTGTGAGGCGAGCTTTCAGAAGATCAAGACAGTCTTTACTTCAACACCGGTGTTGGTGTTACCATCAGGTTCAGGTTCTTTCACGGTGTATGGTGATGCATTTCGTATTGGACTTGGTGCAGTATTAACGCAAGATGGCAAGGTGATTGCGGATGCGTTGCGACAGTTGAAGGTTCATGAGAAGAATTATCCTGTCCATGACTTGGAGTTGGAAGCCATTGTTCGCGCATTGAAGATTTGGAGGCACTATCTTTATGGCGTGTCGTGTGAGGTTTTTGCTGATCATTGCAGTCTCCAGTTTTTATTCAAACAAAAAGATCTAAATTTGATGCAATGGAGATGGTTAGAGTTATCGAAATATTATGATGTCACTATATTATATCATCTAGGGAAGGCCAACGTGGTGGCCGATGCATTGAGTAGGAAGGAGGTGAGTATGGGCAGCCTTGCGTATATTCCAGTTGGTGAGAGACCACTAGCTTTAGACATTCAGACGTTGGCTAATCAGTTCGTGAGGTCGGATATTTCGCCCAGCACTGTTCTAGCTTGTACAGTCGCTCGGTCTTCTCTAATTGAGCGTATCCGGGAGCGGCAGGATGATGACCCATATTTGATGGTCCTTAGGGACACAGTTCGGCGCGGTGGCGCCAAGCAGGTTACAGTTGGAGATGATGGTGTTTTGAGGATGCAGGGTCGGTTATGTGTGCCTAATGTTGATGGCCTTCGTGAGTTGATCCTTGAGGAGGCTCACAGTTCTAAGTATTCGATTCACCCAGGTGCAGCTAAAATGTACCAAGATTTGAGGCAACATTATTGGTGGAGAAGGATGAAAAAGGACATTGTTGCGTATGTGGCTCGTTGCTTGAATTGTCAGCAGGTAAAGTATGAGCATCAGAGACCCGGTGGTTTGCTTCAGCAGATAGAGATTCCTGAGTGGAAGTGGGAGCGTATCACTATGGACTTCGTTGTTGGACTTCCATGGACTCAGAGGAAATTTGACGCAATTTGGGTTATTGTGGATAGGCTGACTAAATCAGCATATTTCATTCCTATGGCAAGTACTTATACTTCAGAGCGGTTGGCTGAGTTATATATATTCTGGAAATTATTTGCCTCCATGGTGTGCCCGTGTCTATCATTTCTGATCAGGGTACGCAGTTTACTTCGCACTTTTGGAGGTCAGTTCAACGTGAGTTGGGTACCCGAGTAGAGTTGAGTACAACATTTCACCCTCAGACTGATGGGCAGTCCGAGCGTACCATTCAGATATTGGAGGATATGCTTCGCGCTTGTGTTATTGACTTTGGAGGTTCTTGGGATTAGTTCTTGCTGTTAGCGGAGTTTCCCTATAATAATAGTTATCAATCAAGCATTCAGATGGCTCCTTATGAGGCATTATATGGTAGACGGTGTAGATCGCCAGTTGGATGGTTCGAGCAGGGAGAGGCTCGTTTCTTGGGTACAGACTTAGTTCAGGAGGCCTTAGATAAGGTCAAGATTATTCAAGAGAGACTTCGTGCATCCCAGTCTAGGAAGAAGAGTCATGCCGATTGTAAGGTTCGTGATGTGGCATTCATGGTTGGAGAGAGAGTATTGCTTCGGGTATCACCCATGAAGGGTGTTATGAGGTTTGGGAAGAAGGGCAAGTTGATCCATAGGTATATCGGGCCGTTTAAGATTCTTGATAAGGTGGGGAAGGTAGCTTATAGACTTGTGTTGCCTCCAGGGTTATCCTCAGTTCATCCGGTATTCCACGTGTCTATGCTCCGGAAATATCATGGTGACCCGTCCCACGTGTTAGATTTCGGCTCTGTCCATTACGAAATTGCCACTGACGGCGTATTAAAAATCTACACTATTTGTAAATATTAAAGCCTACATATCTCCTTCATTATAAGGTCAAATTGAGTGAATCAAAAGTCTAACTTGACTATAATTTTACAAGGAATCCATTGGAGGCATAAAAATAGAGTTTAGGGATCATTTGGCACGAGAGACGAGGAAGAATAGCTGGCAAAAAATATATATAAAACGGGCAGACTTTTTCTTCTTCAAATTTTCGAACCCCACAGCCCTAGGAACGAATTTCGTCACCAAATATCATACACAAGTCATAGGTAATCAATTCTAAAGTTTACTCTTTACTCATTGTTTTCATCACTTTTAAATCAAAAACTAAGAATTTTCATGGTAAAAATTGAGGGTTTGGGTAGAATTATGGATTTTTTTTAAAATCAAATCTTTACCTCGAATTGAGGTTGGATTTCAAAACTAATTGTATATTTGGGTTCGTGGGTGAATGGGTAAACGTAATTTGGTTCGAACCCAGAGTTCAGAACAAGCGGGCCCGGGGTCGGGTTTTCACTTTTTTGAGAAAACTTAGGAAAAATTGTAATATTCAATAAAGTTAGTTCCTTTAGCCTTAATTAATAATATTAAGATAATTATGATTAGATTCAAGCAAGATTCTAAAGAAAAGTTGTAATTGAGCAGTGAGTAACCTGCGAAATTGAGATAAGTGTTTGGTCTAACGTTGGCTTGAGGGAATAGGAATCCCTACTTATTTTATATGTGAATTGCATGTGTGTGGTTATAGATGAGGTGACGAGTATCCATGCACACCAAATGGTCTGTTGAACATGATCCTTTCCCCGTTTCCAATTTAATTGGCTCCTGTCTTAATTGTTCTATGTTCATTATTGTTGCTATGACTACTAGGCCTTATTACATTGTTGTTAGATATTATTTGGCTATTTTGGAAGAGTATTGGTTGCGTGTTTGGTTCCCTTGTGGTACAGAAAGGTTGGGCAGTTTGGCCCTATTTTTGGAAATATATTTATATATTCATGTGGTTTCATTTTGATAATATTGAGGAAGTTGTGAGAAATACAGTTTAACTGTTTCGTGATTGTTGAGGTTCACGTGGTTATTAGGTTTCATTTGGTTATTTTCAATTGTTGTTGTAAGTGTGTTAAAAGTGTTGGTTGTTCTCTTGATTCTATCATGGTACATAAAGACTGAGTTGAGTTGACAGTGTTACAGTGGTTATATATATCATGACTGGTTTTATTGTGGGATGATATTGGTTAAAGCTTACGAGCTATACTGTTTTCTGTTTGCAATTGCTGAAATAAACGTGTTGTGCAAGGCTTGGCCTGAATTGTGAAAGCTTTTGATGAATAAATAAAATTGATTGTGATAAGGGGGCTGTGATAAGGGTGGATAGGTGGTATCGGGTTGCACGCCGCAACAAAACAGTGATAAGGGAGTATAATTATGTTTTACTGATTTTATTATAAAGATTTGGAAATTTATTGTTTTACTCTACGATTTTTTCTCATATTCTTCACATACGGTTATTTTAAAGTAAAGATTGGAAATTCAAAAAATTGTGTGAGATCTTGGTGATAGCTGAGGCCTGGAATAGACGACTGAGTTATTATATTTATTGTTTCAGTTATATTTTTCTTGTTCATGTAGAATTGTTTTATTTGGTTATTGTATATATTATTGTCACAAGTTATATGTTGTTAATGCCTCGCCGTCGCCTCGTCACTACTTCATCGAGGTTAGGCTCGACATGTACTCAGTACATGGGGTCGCTTGTACTGATACTACACTCTGCACTCTTTTGTGCAGACCCAGGTACCGGCCAACAGTAGAGGTTTTTTTAGAGCGGCTATTCATTTGTTCGGAGACACGAGGTATATCTGCCGGTGTTCGCAAATCCCGAGAGTCTTCTCCTATTTTCATAAACGTTGTTTTATTATATTCAGAACAATTACACTATTTCTTTCATCCCAGTATTTATAGTATTCTTTATTAGTTCGTGAATTGTGACACCAGACTCTGGGGTAGTTCTAGATCTATTTATATAATTAGTTCATGGTTCGTTTTATTCAATTGTTTATTATCTTATCTTTGGAAATTATTTGTCGATAACCAATGGATTCAGTTTACTTTAGATTATTTAATTATGTCTAAATGGATAATAAATGCAAAGTAGTTAATCAAATTCTAACATTGGCTTGCCTATCAAGTGTGGTGTTAGGCGCCATCACGATCCCTAAGATTGGGAATTTGGGTCGTGACAGTATGAAAGTCAAGAAAGGAACAAATATTTACTGTTATAGTAGAGTAATAAAATGGATCATTAAGGGCCTTTTGAAAATATACTTTCAATAAAACTTGCAACCAAGAGAAGGGTAAAGAACCTACACCAAACATGGTTCTTTTTCACACACACAAAAAAGACCAACACATTCTGTGCATTTACAAAAATTTTTATTAAGCTTTGACATTTTCCTTTTCAACAACATGATCAAGATTGTCATGAAATATTACTCAAATTCTAACAGGGAAATACTATGAAGCCAAAAATAAAAAAAATAAAAATAGCAAAGTCAAATGTTTAACATTATGATCCCAAGCGTGATTTCGAGATTGAAATCTCAGCATCCATCCATATTGCAAATTTCCTTGAAGATGCTTCAAATAAATCTGAACATGCTCAAATCTTCACCAATTGCTATTAAAAATCTGCATTACAAAGGATGAAGAATTACCTGAAATGCTGAAATTCAGCAGTACAGTAGCAGAAATTTAACAACAGAGACAGCAGGAAAAACAAGGAGAAATAGCAGCCAAAACAAAACAGCAACAGCCGTAAAGAGACAGTGGAAACCGGGCAGTAATGAAAACCCAGAAACGCAGCAACTTTCAAAGGAGAAAGAAACTAAAAAACGACTTCAAGAACTATGTATATCTTGGAAGATTTTTTACTCTCCGGAAAATCACTCAAAGTTCTCAAGCTTTCAGTTCTTTTAGAGTGTAAAGATGTCCTTTAAGTGTCATAGAGTGTGTCTGTTTTAGTGTGAAAGGATAACCTCTTTATGTAGGAAAAATAAGTCATGTCCAAAAGAACTAAGTTTTGTGTGCCAAAATAGTCTACTTTTCACAACCATATACTTTTACAGTCCACTTTTCACAACCACTTTTCAAAATCTGCCCAGCATGCTTAAACAGTAAAATACCCAACAACCATGTACTTTAAACTCAAGTATTCAGCTTTTATCTTCACATGACTGAAATTCAGCTTGTACCTCAAACTCCAACCAACTATGATTTAGAAAAGTAGAAACAAGACTCAAAATGTAATCGAACTAAGTATTCAGACAAATTAGATTAGGATGAATTTGATTTGTGCAAACTAACATGGAACAACCACTGAATTTCACAAGCTAATGCCCGAAACAGAAATTAAACGAATATCGCTAAACTATCATGATTAATAACAACTAAATATCCGACTAACTATATAAACAATGCAATTAATATTTTTTGGTTTTTCATGAACTTAACATAAAGACTTAACTTTCGACCGACTAGGTCGAAGAACTGAAAATTCAAACTTAACAACTCTATAAAATATAGTCGACCGACTAGATCGAAAAACCAAAAGTCAGAACTAACAAACAACAATGAACTAATCGACCGACTAGGTCGAAGAACTGAAAGCTCAAACTTAACAAATTCACACAAAATAGTCGACCGGCTAGGTCGAATAATCAAAAAATGAAACTAACAGACAGTAACGAAATACTCGACCGCTAGGTCGAAGAGCTAAATATTCACATTTATAAAGTAACATGTAATTGAAAACCAATACTACCCTAGCTCAATTGCACACAAATAACAATAACATGAATGGAAATTAAACCTTAAAACTAATACTAATTACAAAAGCGAAAAGAAAAAATTAGAAAAGATAAAAAGGAAGTAAGGTTTATACCAATTGAGGGCAGGTGAAACTGTCCATAAATCTCAGGGACGACGTGATCAATGACAAATGATGACGAGCGACCTTTGAGTGAGCTTTTCTAAGTGACAGACGTTAGGACCACCGATTCAGGGGGCCTACTAGTGATTTCAACACCATGTCGCCTAGAAAGGGTCATTCCCAGGTCGTGTCTATGCAAAACAAACAGCGGCTCGGGCACTTGGTGGTGGTGAGATGACAATGGGGGCTACTGGCCGGAATTCGACCGGATTTTGGCCGGATTTTGGAGGAGTTTGAAGGTTTTGAGGCTTGGAATGGAGAATAGGAGAGTGGGAGGAGGCCGGTGGTGTAAAATTTTTGGAGTTTGGGGTGATGAGTGGCGGCTAGGGTTTCGGTTAGACTTAGATTTACAGAGATTGAGAGGGGTTATGGGGATTTGGGGTTCGGATTCAAGGAGAGGAGGTTGAGCAGAAGATGTGGTAAAATTTTGGTGGTGATTGAAGGTGGGCTGCCGCCGGTGGGTGATTCCCAGCAGCGGAGCAGGGTGGCGCTGGGTCGAAGACAGTAGGGGGAGAGGGGAGAGGCTAGAGAGGGAGGAGAGCAAAGAATGTTAAGTAAAAATTGAGGGAAAATTTTCAATGATATAACCTTTAAATACATTGGGTGGGGATTGACAGGGGCCGTCAGATTATATGAGATTGAACGGCTGAGATTCAATCTCATCCTACTAATCAAAACAACGTCATTTAAGGCGTCTCCTAATCCCCCTTGGTCTGGACCGGATCTAAGCTAAATGGGCCACTAACTTGGCATTATTTTGGCCCAACAGATGAAACAAGACTAATTGGCCCAATCTTTCACAATTCTACTATTACACATAAGATAATTAATATAAAACACAAAAATAAAAGACAAAATATGGTCAAAATATAGGCATTTACACTTGGTGAGGAAGAGCCGTAAAACATGAAGGGTGATTCCGTGCCATTGCATATACATTATTATGTGAAAAAGAGTGTAAAGCACGAAGGGTGATTGTTTAACCAAAGAATTAGATCCTTCGTTTAAATCTATTTCTAGGATGAACACGGGTTACTGATAATCAAGGAAATAGAGAAATATGAATAATAGAAAATATTGCAGAAATATAGAAAAGCAAAGTAGATTGTATTCGAGAATCAGATGTCTTTACAAGCTGTATTCCCCTCCCTTATATAGGAGATTCTTTGATATAACGTACAACTCTTCCTATGTTTTCCCATTAATGACTAATTATGACATTAATGAGGTGTTACAAAGGATAACGGTAATTGGGGTACGGTTACATAACGTTCGAGTAATCAATTGTGGGTTCTTGAATCTGCCCGTAGCTTTGTCTAGATTCATTCTGACCGTGCCTCTTCCTTGTTTTGATCAGGTTGAGTTTCCCGTGGCTGATAAGCTTGAGGGTTTACTGAATCGTGCCTCTTTGTTCCGTACCTCTTCAAAGAATCACATCCAGCTGTCGTGTTCTCCTGTGTCCACGTAACTGGCTGAGTTGTCAAAAGCTGGCTTATGTGTGAAACTCATTTTTACCAATACAGATAGTCCCCCCACTTACCATATATTTATCGATTAATATTTGGTAATTGGATATTCATTTATGGCAGGAATATTTTGCTGCCGCTTTTCCTCGTAACACTGTATCCTTCTCAGCACCATAGGCGTCGTTTGTCACTTCCATTTAATGCTCATACCACGTGTCCTTTTCGGATTGGTTCTGCATTTACTCGGCACCTTTTAGGGCTTTTTGCGACTGTGTCAGTCCCGAAGTGACATCGTCAATTATGACTTTTCATCATTATTTTTCTTTTTTTCCATGTTTGACGGTTATCCTCAAGTATAAATACCNACGATTAGGAGTTGGAGGGGTGGTAGACTTAGAAGTCTAGGTTCCACTCCTTCGAGGGGCTCCTCTTCTTCTCAGATAGTTCCCTCTCCTTCCACTAGATCTCTAGTTTCTTCGAGGTTTAGGGTTTCTCGGTCTTTGTCTAGAGGTAGAGGTGAACGCCTTCGTGAACCTGGAGTTGATGAAATTGTTCCTGCTAAGTTTGTATTTGCTAGAGATAATCAAGTTCTTGTAGACCAATCTTCTTCCCTTGAAAGTGTCGAAAGGTATCCAACCCTTATAAATGAGGTCATATTTACCTTGTTCGTAGGGAGTGTTTTTGGAGACCTGATTTCCCTGTCTACATTCCGAATAGTAATAAAAGAATAACGTATTATAAGACGGGATATTCTTTTGTTTATACTAACCCTTTTACTCTAGGGTTTAGACCTCCCATTGACCCAGTCATAATTGAATTCTGCCGTTTTTTCAATATCTACTTAGGACAAGTTGGTCCGCTTGTGTGGCGAGTTGTCGCATGTCTTAGGAGTTTAGCTTCTTTAACTTTGGTTCCTTTTACTTTCAACCATCTTATTCATATCAACTCTCCTACCTTGTTTTGTGAAGGGGTTTTTACTATGACTGCTAGGAGCAAAAGAGTGCTGGTAACCCTTGGAGATGATAAGGATAGGGGTTGGTACCTTCGGTATGTTGTTGTACCCGCTGTTGGTTTAGTGGGTGAAGAAAATATTCCCTTCCCTGAGAAGTGGAATCGCGCACGTGAGTATGTTTTAGCTCACATCTATTTACTTTTCCTCGTTCTGACTTGAGATTGTTTATTAACACCGAATTTGTTCCTTCTTCTCTCAGCAATCATGGATACTGTTGAGAATGTCTCCGGTATCCGTGATTGGGTAGACAAATTATTGTCCGTTGCTCCTTTAGAAGAGAGATCTTGGAAGTACCTCGCTGGGAGGTATGGTTGGCATGTAAAGACCCACGGTAAGTGAAGCTTTTGTTCTTGCTTCTTTCCTTACTCGAGTCTCTTCTTTCTTTGTCGCTTAACTTTTTCCCTTTTGATAGGGTTCTCTGCTCGTGGGGTGTCTGCTTCATCTATCCCGAAGATGTCTTTGGCTCAGGCCCAAGAAATTATTGTTGGTTCATCTTCCTCGAAGAGGAAGATTAGTGAGTCTCGTTCCATAGAAGAAGAAGAAGAAGAAGAAGGTGATTTAGTACACAGGCCACGGAGAAGGTGGGTGGTTTCAGATGATGAGTTTACACCCTTGACCTTGCCCTCCGTGTCTGTGGTTGAGCCTTCTACCCTTGAAGATGTTTCACATTCCCCCATTCATAAGTCTGTGGATTGCCTGTTCCATGAAGGTTTTGCCCTTGCTTCTGATGATGTCCCTTTGGCTGCTGTCTTTCCTACTTCTTTAAGAGAAGTTGTCTCATCTGCTCCTTTGGCTATTACGGCTTTTGCTGTTGCTTTGCCCGTAGATTCCTCAACTCTTCAACCCTCCGTGCCTGCTGATTGGTTTTATTTCTTGTAGATTAATCTTATAGGCATGGAGCTCATGAAGAGGATCTCAAATATGGATCAGGAGACAAAAGAGTTGCAGGTCGATGCTGATAATTGGAAAGCACAGTACGATAGCCTAAGGATTGACATGGATGGCTTAGGAGAGGAAAAGAGTACCTTGAAGTGGCAGATGAGGCTCATGGCGACAGAACTGGCAATATAGAGGCTTCTTCCAGTCAGGCTGATAAAGACAAGAGTGTTCTGGAGTCCTCATTTGCTGAGCAGCTGTCCCGTGCCTCAGCGAAGATTAGAGACTTGAAACATTTGTTGGAGCAAAAGGAGTAATACTCAGGCGAGCTCGTGCAATCACTCACTCAGACTCAAGAGGACCTTCATAAGGCTTTAGATAAAGCTCAAACTCTGGAGGAGTCGATTGTACCGTTAAGGGCCGCCCATGAAGCTGCAGCGAAAAAGGACGGATTGAGAGCTGAGCTTCAAGTATGGGCAAGGGATTATGAGGATCTTGAAGAGGTGGCTGTTGTTGATGTGATCTGGGCGTATATGAATTCACGCCTTGATACATTGACGGAAATGAGTCAAGAGGGTTTCGACCTTAGTGCTGAAATAGCTAAAACTAAAGAAGCCATGGAGAAGGCTCAACAAGGTCATAACCTTTCTTCACCTGATGGTGAGACTCCAGCCGCTCATGACTCTTTATCCCTAGTTGCTCCTGCTCCTTGTGCCAGTGAAGTCAACCCCCCTCCTGAAGAAGTTTAGTTGGTTCACCCCTTTTTTTTTCTTTGTCTCAATTCGTGGTTACCCCCAGTCCCATCGGGGGTAAATTTGGATTTCTTTTTGAAGTCCCCAAATGACAACTTAGGGGCACCTCAATGTATATATAAAAGTTCTATACGGCTAAGTATAATTTAATACTTAGTTTTTGCTTAGCCATTTAATATATTAATGCTAGTATGACTTTTGTTGAGTTTCTGTTTCACTCTTTAAGTCTTTTGCCTGCTTCATTTTTTGAGGTTTTAGTTTTACCTCTAAGTTTTGCAAGTAAAATGCTTTAGGTTACTCGTACCTTTTGTAATAGGCACGATGTCATATTAAATGTGTGTCTTTTTGTAGTAGGCATAATTTATGGAAGAGGGCCCTTTATAAT
>MDKI01207147.1:0-12254 GCA_005239505.1 Nicotiana paniculata
TATATATATATATATATATATATATATATATATATATATATACAATCCCAAAAATAATGAGTCAACTATGTGGTGCCAGGAACTAGTGTCACAAGTCAACAGGCGACTAGTAGAATATACAAAAGATGATACAAATCGTATTGCTGTCTGAGAGAAGTAGACATAAATAAACAAAAGATAACTCCATAGCACTGCTGAGAATCGTCAAGGGATGCAGCTCACCGTGGATTCAAGTCCGGAATACAAGTCAAGCTCCGGTTGGATAACCAGAAACACCAGCCTCAGAACCTGTACAATTAAGTACAAAAGTGCAGCATGAGTACATAAATATATATGTACCCAGTGAGTATCCCGCCTAACCTCGAAGAGGTAGTGACGAGAGGTCGACACGACACTCACTAAGGTCCAACAGTAATAACTCAAATAGGATATAATGGAATGCAGTAGACATGTGAGACAGTAAGCAGCAGATACCTATCAAATACAGAAATGCAGAAAAAACTACTGAAAATAAGCAACAATGTACACTTTCCTTTTTCCCCCATATATTTGTCAAGTCAATATTAATGGAAACAGTACCAAATAGCCAAGTGCACATAAGGGCAAGACAACCGGCCGGAGTCATAAGGAAATATCTAGACACTGAATGGACGTAAAGCTTCCCCCGATCGTGAATCATACCTGCGATTCGAGTGCTGACACACTTATGTATAATTACCATAAATCTTCCCTCGATCGCGAATCATACCTGCGACTCGAGTATTGACACACTTATACCGATTTATCATAAAGCTTCCCTCGATCGCGAATCATATCTACGACTCGAGTGCTGACTCTCATACGTACATATGTATATACCGACATCTCAATAACTTAGTAGGTTATACCTTTAACAGGGATTGATCAACTGGGAGTTCAGGTGCAACTTTTCCACATTTCCATATCAATTTAAAAGAAAGAGGCAGCTCAAATATCACCCAAAGATATATATAAAGCACATAGAGACACGCGTGTGAGCCCTAAAACTACTCGACATAGCATGATAGTCTCCACGTACGGACTCTCGTCACATTGTACGCACGTGGCCCCCAAAACAATTACACACAACATATATAACACCTATGGGGACAATTCCCTATTACAAGGTTAGAAAGGAGACTCACCTCGTGTCGAATCTACCCCTCGGACCAAGGATGCGCTCGAACTCCGAACTCTACACCCGAGGACTCGCAATTAGCCAAATACGATACAATGACATCAATGCATGCTCAAAGTAGGGAAATTATCCTATTTATTAAATAATTCAACATTCTTGAAGAATTTCCAAAATCCAACCCGGCGCTCGCACGCTCGGATTCCAATAATTCTCGAATGGAACACTCACCCAAAGCCAAAGGATCATTAATATACGATTTTTACTTGATTTCATAGCAAACTCACCGGTAAATTCTCAAATTATCGCAAGCTCTAGGTTACTACCCAATTCTTGATTTTTCATTAATTTAGGTAGGTAATTAAGCTAGTAATCCATGCATGAAGCTAATATTAGAGTAGATTTTACTTACCTTAAATGACTAGGTCGTTTTCCCCTCAACAATGGTGGAAATCTCCCCAAGGAAGAAGAAGAAGATGAGAAAAATATATTAAAACCCGTGTATAAAAACACATTGTCTGGACAGTGTTTTCGCACCTGCGGCTCGAGGACCGCACCTGCGGTCTCGCACCTTCGAACAAAGGTCCGCACCTGTGGAAATGGACTGGGGAGCCTTGGCCCGCACCTGCAGCTCCGCTCCTGCGGAACTTTGTCCGCACCTGCGTGAATTGTCCAGACCACTGGGTGTCGCACCTGTAAGGATGGGACGGCACGAGCGGTCCCGCACCTGCGACTGGTCAACCGCACCTGCGGTCACACCAGAAAAGGTGCACCAGCAGCTATTTCAGCTGGTTATTTGGCCTCGTGTGGTGTCCGGGAGGCACCTGGGCCTACCCGAGTCCCCGTCCAAATATTCCAACAAGTCCCAAATCATAATACGGACTCGCTCGAG
This sequence comes from Nicotiana paniculata, assembly GCA_005239505.1. Taxonomy (NCBI): domain Eukaryota; kingdom Viridiplantae; phylum Streptophyta; class Magnoliopsida; order Solanales; family Solanaceae; genus Nicotiana; species Nicotiana paniculata. Next base: position 2,046 of record MDKI01207147.1, read on the forward strand.
CATTCAGAGCACCCAAAACAGCGCTAAAATTTAAAATTACACCTCAAAACCCCAAGAACCAAACTTAGGAACTTTAAGTTTTCTAAACTTCGCTAACAATGCGCCAAACCGACCTATAAACCTCGGAATGACACCAAATTTTGCAGGAAAGTCATAATTAACATAACGAAACTATTCCCGGTCTTAGAATTCCATTCGGACCTCGATAACACAAAATCACGTACAAAACCATAATAGGAACTTAAGGAGCTTCTTATTTCAATATTGGGCGCCGAAACGCTCCCGGGTCATCAGAAACCCATTCCGAGCATACGCCCAGGTCCAAAATCATCACACGAATCTACTGGAATTGATAAAACTCGATTCCAAGGTCGTTTACCCAAAATGTTGACCGAAGTCAAACTTGGCCTTAAAGACCAACCTTAAGGAACCAATTGTTCCTATAGCACTCTAAACACCTCCAGAATTCCGGACCACCAGCCCCCGCAAGTCATAAATCATAAAAATCCGCTATGGGAAGTTTCATTTAGGGGAACGGGGTCCGATAGCGCAAAACGACCGGTCGGGTCGTTACATTCTCCACCTCTTAAATAAACGTTCTTCCTCGAACGGGTCTAGAATCATACCTAAAATGCTAAATATGTGTGGATATCTGCTCCGTATGTCCTCCTCGGATTCCCAGGTCATCTCCTCAACTGGATGGCCCTTCCAGTGGACCTTTATGGCAGAAAATCTTTTGGACCTCAACTGGCGGCTCTGTCTATCAATAATAGCAATTGGCTCCTCCTCGTAGCCCAACCTCTCATCCAACTGAATAGTGCAGAAATCAACCACATGAGAGAAGTCGGTGTGGTACCTCCGGAGCATGCATACATGAAAAACTGGGTGAACTCGTGATAAACTGGGAGGCAAAGCCAGCTCATAAGCAACCTCCCAACTCGCCTCAACACCTCGAATGGACCTATAAACCGCGGACTCAGCTTTCCCTTCTTCCCAAACCTCATAATACCTTTCAATGGCGAGACTTTCAACAGGAACCTATCACCCTCCATAAATGATACATCACGCGCCCTCTGATCCGCGTAACTCTTCTGTCTGGACTGTGCTGTACGGAGCCTCTCCTGAATCAACTTCACCTTCTCCAAGGCATCCCTCACCAGGTCGATGCCATATAACTTAGCCTCGCCATGCTCAAACCACCCGATGGGAGAACAGCATCGCCGACCATACAAACCCTCAAATGGTGCCATCTCAATGCTGGACTGATAACAATTATTCTAAGCAAACTCGGCCAAAGTCAAGAACTGGTCCCACTGACCTCCGAAGTCAATCACGCATGCCCTGAGCATGTCCTCCAATATTTGAACTGTACGCTCCGACTGACCATCAGTCTGAGGGTGAAATGCTGTGCTGAGGTTTATCTGGGTGCCCATCTCGCTATTCAATACTCTCCAAAAGTGTGAGGTAAAATGAGGAGGCACACCATGCAACCGGACTATCTCCCGAATGTAGATCTGGGCCAACCTCTCAGAAGTATATGTAGTAGCTACTGGAATTAAATGCTCCGATTTGGTCAATCTATCCACAATGACCCAAACCGTGTCCACTTTCCGCAAAGTCTGAGGCAACCCAACCACGAAGTCCATAGCGATGCACTCTCATTTCCACTCAGGGATGGGTATCTGCTGAAGTAGGCCTCCTGGCCTCTGGTGCTCATACTTCACCTGCTGGCAATTAAGAAACCTAGTCACATACCCCACAATGTCCTTCTTCATCCTCCTCCACCAGCAATGCTGCTTCAAGTCACAATACATCTTTGTAGCACCAGGATGAATAGAATATCGAGAACTGTGGGCCTCCTCTAGAATCCTCTCCCTCAGGCTGTAAATATTAGGAACACATAAGCGGCCCTGAATCCTCAGAACACCATCCTCGCCGATAGTAGCTTCCCTTTCCCTACCCTGAACCACTGTCTCACGAAGCTCCGCTAAGCACGGGTCATAGAACTGTCGGGCCTTAATCTCCCCCAATAACGAAGACTGAGCAACCACGTGTGCTAAAACTCGGTCAGGCTCTGAAAGGTATAACCTCACTAGGCGATTGACCAAGGACTAAATGTCCAAGGCTAGAGGTCTCTCATCTGCTGTGATATAAGCCAAGCTGCCCATACTCTCTGCCTTCCTGCTCAAGGCATCTGCTACAACATTTGCCTTGCCGGGGTGATAAAGAATGGTGATATCATAATCCTTCAACAACTCAAGTCATCTGCGCTGCCTCAAATTAAGATCCTTCTATTTGAATAAGTGCTACAAGCTACGGTGGTCTGTATAAACCTCACAGGACACTCCATACAAGTAGTGCCTCCAAATCTTAAGAGCATGAACAATCGCGGCCGACTCCAAATCGTGCACAGGGTAATTCTTCTCATGAACCTTCAGCTGGCGTGAAACATAAGAAATAAGAAGAGAAACCCTCCACAAACCGGCGATAATAGCATGCTAGGCCCAAAAAGCTCCTGATCTCTGTAGCTGAAGTAAGACGCAACCAACTCTGAACTGCCTTGATCTTCTGAGGATCAACCTCTATACTCTCTTCGAATACCACATGCCCCAAAAATTCCACGAAATCCATCCAAAACTCACACTTGGAGAACTTAGCATATAGCTTCTGTTCTCGCAAAGTCTGGAGCACAACTCTCAAATGCTGCTAGTGCTCCCCCAGGCTACCTGAGTAAATCAAAATGTCATCAATGAATACAATGACAAAAGAATCAATATACGGCCTGAACACCCTATTCATCAAGTCCATGAATGCTGCTGAGGCATTAGTCAAGCCAAAGGAGATCACCAGGAACTCATAATGGCCATATCTTGTACGAAAAGCAGTCTTCGGAACATCTGAAGCCCGAATCCTCAAATGATGATACCCTGATCGCAAATCAATCTTAGAAAACACACGAGCACCCTGCAACTGGTCAAACGAATCATCGATGCGCGGCAAGGGATACTTGTTCTTAATGGTAACCTTGTTCAACTGGCGGTAATCAATACACATCCACATAGACCCATCCTTCTTTTTCACAAATAAAACTGGAGCACCCCACGGTGATACACTCGGTCTGATGAACCCCTTAGCTAACAACTCCTCAAGCTGCTCCTTCAACTCTTTCAACTCTTTCGGAGCCATTCGGTATGGAGGAATAGATATAGGCATGCCCAAAAGATCCGAAGGAAAGACATTCGCAAACTCTCGAACCACTGGAACTGAATCAATCATCGGAGACTCGGCGGTGGTGTCACGCACGTAAGCAAAATAGGCTAGACAACTATTCTCGACCATATGTCGAGCCTTCAAAAATGAAATAAACCGGTTGGCTGCACTAACTTAAGAATCCCTCTACTCCATCCTAGGTGACTCGGGCATGGCCAAAGTAACTGTCTTGGCATGGCAATCAAGCACAGCATGATAAGGAGATAGCCAATCCATGCCTAGAATGACCTCAAAATCAACCATGTCGAGCAATAAAAGGTTAGCTCTGGTCTCGAACCCACAGAAGGTGATCATACAAGACCGATACACCCGGTCTACCACCACAAAATCGCCCACAGGAGTGGACACATATATAGGAGATCCCAAGGACTCACGAGAAACATCCAGAAAAGGAGCAAATAGAGTTGAAACATATGAATAAGTGGATCCTGGATCAAACAATACTGAAGCCTCTCCACATACTGAGATAATACATGTGATCACAGCGTCTGAGGCCAATGCATCTGATCTGACCGGAATAGCATAGAACCTGGCTGGAGCACCTGAAGACTAAGCCCCACCGGAGTGAACATGAGCTGCCTGACCTCCCCTTGACTGGCCTCCACCTCTAGGACAACCCTGCCGACCTGTACTCCACGTCTTAGTGGCTGGACTGTTGGTGCTGAACTCATAGGCTGATAACCCTGATCCACTGTCTTGCCTCAAAAACTGGGACAAGCCCTCCTCACATGGCCCAGATCCCCGCACTCGTAACATCTTACTAGTGACATATCCTGTTGTGCCGAAGAAGAAGAATCCTGAATGGCCGGAGGGCGATGTGAACCCTCAGGCATAGCACTGAGATAGGAACTGGAGGGTCTCTGGCGACTGGAGTAACCACTAGGGGAACTCTGAATAGCTGGAGGACAGTAGGAGCGCTCTGGCATGGCACTGAACTGGGTCCTAACTGGGACACCTCGGGGAGGTGGTGAAGGTGCTGAATAAGAAGGCCTGCTGGGCTGACCACCCCCAAAGTGACCTCTACTCCTATATGGGGCATCCCTGAAATCTTATGAGAACCTAGCCCTCTTATCCAGCTGACCCTGCTCCCTGCTCCTCAACCGATAACCCTCGATCCTACAATCAATCTCCACTACGAGCTGATAAGGAGTACCCATCTCCACCTCTCGAGCCATGGTGGATCTAATACCTGGATGAAACCCCACTACAAACCTCCGCACTCTCTCAGCGTAAGTGGGTAATATTATAAGTGCATGGCGTGACAGTTCGGAAAATCTAGCCTCATAATCTGTCACAGACATCTGCCCCTGCTCTAACCGCTCAAACTAACCCCGCAGCTCTTCCCTCTCAGAGGGTGGAATATATCTGTCCAAGAACATCTGTGTGAACTGCTCCCAAGTGATAGTAGGAGAATCGGCTGGCCTGCTGAGAATATAAGACTGCCACCACATGCGAGCTCTGCCCTCTAACTGGAATGTGGTGAAGTCCACTCCATAGGACGCTAGGATCTCCATGTTGTGCAGTCTATCCATGCACCTATCAATGAGGTCCTGGGCATCCTCACCTCGCTCACCCCCAAAGACTGGAGGGTGCAATCGAGTCCATCTGTCTAACATCTTCTGCTGATTTCCATCCGCAACTGGTCTGGGCTCTGGAGCTGCAACTACAGGTTGGGTACCACCCACGGGCAGTGTACCTGGGGTGTGATGTAATGTTACTGTTGGTCTTGCGGCCGAGGGAGTAGGGGTCTGGGCTCCCTCTCCCGCCTGAGAAGTGGCAGGATCTGCTGGAAATAACCCAGCATGGGACATAGTGTCCATAAATCTTATCATACGGCCCATGACTGCCTAGAAGCCCGACGCCGTCATAAAGTCTACTTGTGCAGGATCTGCTGGAGGCACCTTATCCTGCTCTTCTATAATAGGGTCCTCTAGTGGTGGACTGGAATAGCGCTAGGATGCTCTCGTCCCCTACCACGGGCCGATGCCCTCCCCCGACCTCTACCGCGGCCTTGAATGGCGGGGGTAGCGGCCCTTCCTGGGTCCGGAACATCAGATGCACGCGTCTTCATCATCTATGAGAGAATAGAAGAATGATTTTAGTAAATCATCGAGTGCACGATAGAATAAGAACAAATGGAGGTTTCCTAACACCCTGTAGCCTCCTGAAGATAAGTACAGACGTCTCCGTACTGATCTGCAAGACTCTACTGGGTTTGCCTGTGACTCGTGAGACTTACGTGAACCCAGTGCTCTGATACCATGTTTCCACGACCCAAAATCCAACACGGGTTGTGATGGCGCCCAATACCGGAGTCAGGCAAGCCAACAGTTGTTTACTAGTGAGATTATCCTTATTAACATACCAATCCCGCCTATTTCCCAAAGTTTTAAGCTTAACTCATTTAAATAAAAACGGAAAACATTTACCAACTTAAGTAAATACAACCATAGTGATCGTGATCCAATATATATATATATACAATCCCAAAAATAATGAGTCTACTATGTGTGTGCCAGGAACTAGTGTCACAAGTCAACAAGTGACTAGTAGAATATACAAAAGACGATACAAATTGTACTGTTCTCTGAGAGAAGTAGACAGAAATAAAAAAAAGATAAATCCATAGCACTGCTGTGAATCGTCAAGGGATGCAGCTCACCGTGGAGTCAAGTCCGGAATACAAGTCAAGCTCCGGTTGAATAACTAGAAACACCCGCCTCAGAACCTGTACAATTAAGTGCAGAAGTGCAGCATGAGTACATAAATATATATGTACCCAGTGAGTATCCCGTCTAACCTCGAAGAGGTAGTGACGAGAGGTCGACACGACACTCACTAAGGACCAAAAGTAATAACACAAACAGGATATAACAGAATGCAGTAGACATGTGAGACAGTAAGCAGCAGATACCTGTCAAATACAGAAATCCAGGAAAAACTACTGAAAATAAGCAACAATGTACACTTTCCTTTCCCCCCCATATATCTGCCAAGTCAATATTAATGGAAACAGTACCAAATAGCCAAGCGCACATAAGGGCAAGACAGCCGGCCGGAGTCATAAGGAACTATCTAGACACTGAATGGACGTAAAGCTTCCCCCGATCGCGAATCATACCTGCGATTCGAGTGCTGACACACTTATGTATAATTACCATAAATCTTCCCTCGATCGCAAATCATACCTGCGACTTGAATGCTGACACACTTATACCAATTTATCATAAAGCTTCCCTCGATCGCGAATCATATCTACGACTTGAGTGCTGACTCTCATACGTACATATGTATATACCGACATCTCAATAACTTAGTAGGCTATACCTTTAACAGGGATTGATCAACTGGGAGTTCAGGTGCAACTTTTCCACATTTCCATATCAATTTAAAAGCAACTGGCAGCTCAAAGATCACCCAAAGATACATATAAAGCACATAGAGACACGCGTGTGAGCTCTAAAACTACCCCACATAGCATGATAGTCACCCCGTACGGACTCTCGTCACGTTATACGCATGTGGCCCACAAAATAATTACACACAGCATATATAACACCTATGGGGACAATTCCCTCTTACAAGGTTAGAAAGGAGACTCACCTCGTGTCGAATCTACCCCCCGGACCAAGGATGCGCTCGAACTTCGAACTCTACACTCGAGGACTCACAACTAGCCAAATACGGTACAAAGACATCAATGCATGCTCAAAGTAGGGAAATTATCCTATTTATTCAATAATTCAACATTCTTGAAGAATTTCAAAAATCCAACCCCAGGCCCGCACGCTCGGATTCCAATAATTCTCGAAGGAAACACTCACCCAAAGCCCAAGGAGCATTAATATATGATTTTTCCTTGATTTCATAGCAAACTCACGGGTAAATTCTCAAATTATCGCAAGCTCTAGGTTACTACCTAATTATTGATTTTTCACTAATTTATGTAGGTAATTAAGCTAGTAATCCGCATGAAGCTAATATTAGAGTAGATTTAAGTTACCTTAAATGACTAGGTCGTTTTCCCCTCAACAATGGTGGAAATCGCCCCAAGGAAGAAGAAGAAGATGAGAAAAATGTATTAAAACCCGTGTATAAAAACACACTGTCTGGACAGTGTTTTTGCACCTGCGGCTCGAGGACCGCACCTGCGGAAATGGACTGGGGATCCTGAGCCCGCACCTGCGGAGTGGAGACCGCACCTGCGGCTCTGCTCCTGCGGAGCTTATTCTGCACCTGCGTGAATTTGCCAGACCACTGGGGGTCGCACCTGCGAGGCTGGTACCACAGGAGCGGTCCCGCACCTGCGACTGGTCAACCGCACCTGCGGTCACACCAGAACAGGTGCACCAACAGCTATTTCAGCTGGTTTTTTTGGCCTCGTGTGGTGTCTGGGAGGCACCTGGGCCCATCCGAGCCCCATCCAAATATACCAACAAGTCCCAAATCATAATACAGACTCGCTCGAGCCTTAAGAACACCCAAAACAATGCTAAAACTCAAAATCACACCTCAAAACCCCAAAAACCAAACTTAGGAACTTTAAGTTTTCTAGACTTCGCTAACAATGCGCCGGACCGACCTATACAACTCGAAATGACACCAACTTTTGCAGGCAACTCATAATTAACATAACGGAACTATTCCCGATCTCGAAATTCCGTTTGGCCCTCGATAACACAAAATCACGTACAAAACCATAATAGGAACTTAAGGAGCTTCTTATTTCGATATTCGGCGCCGAAACATTCCCGGGTCACAGAAATCTATTCTGAGCATATGCCCAGGTCCAAAATCATCACACGAAGCTACCGGAACCGACGAAACTCGATTCTGAGGTGGTTTACCCAAAATGTTGACCGACGTCAAACTTGGCCTTAAAGGCCAACCTTAAGGAACCAATTGTTCATGTAGCACTCTAAACACCTCCGAATCCCGGACCGTCGCCCCCGCAAGTCATAAATCATAAAAAGCCACTATGGGAAGTTTCATTTTGGGGAACAGGGTCTGATAGCGCAAAATGACATGTCGGGTCATTACACGATCAATCGGCAAAGATGTCTAAAGTTGGAGGATACAACGTCAGATTTGGTGCACGCAAATGAGAGAAATAAAATAAGAGAGCCTTATCGGTGAAAACCCACACGGGCACCGTGAGGTGACGGTAAGCAGAGAAATTAAAAATGAGAGAGTCTTGTTAGTGAAAACTCGCAATAGCACTACAAGGCGATGGTGAGAAGAGAAATGAGAGAGGTCAGTTGCTGAAAACCCGCAAAGGGCACCACTGATCGAAAAGGATAATGGGTCACTGACATGGACACAGTCCGGGGAAAGGTTTCTGAATCTCAAGGTGATAGTTGTGATGAATTTCTGAGAGTCGGACGATTTACACGGATCAGGCATCCAGTTCAAAAGGCATGTCATGTTCATTGAAGTCTTCATGCACTCCAGATAAGTCCTTCTTTCCTTGCCCCGAAAGGGATACCTCTTGCTTAAATTCATTTTCCATTCTGTCATTTATTTTCTTTTGAATCCCTTTCGGTCTAACTCTGTTCCGAAACTAAGGCAAAGAAAGGATGGCAAAACTGATTTACAGGGTTCTCGTTTGACGCAAGCCAACATGAAAGGGGCACCGAGCCTCATCAGGGACATTAAGTCGATCCCGACTGGCGGCAACGACTGCTGCTTTGAACACAACCCTTGAAAGGAGAAGACCAAATCGAAATGCCTATAAAGGCAATTGAAGTAAAAAGTTAAGTCCCACGTGACTAACCCTCTCGGCAAAGTTTGAAAAGCCGAAATGCTCCAAGTGCTTTAAAATTAAAGATGAGGGAAAAATCAGAAATGAAAACTCTATGAAGGCGAAATAAAGTTGAAAAAGGTTATGTCCGACGAGACTAACCATTGCAGTAGAATTTGAAGGACCAAAAGTTCTTCCCCGATACTCCGGAAATCCAAGAAAAGCAAGTGAAAGGCATACAAAGGCAAAATAAAGTTGAAATGTTGGGTCCCACGTGACTTGTCACTGCGATAAAATATGGAAAGACAAGGTCCCTGGTTTTGGAAACGAAACCCAATCCCCAGCACACAAGAAAATTGCTGAGATCTTCGTCAAAGAGGCTGAGATCAAGCAGCTTGAAATAATCAAGGCTGCGAAATCAACCACCATTTCAAACTAACAAATTTTTATTTATTTGAAAATATGAAACAAGTGCAACTCAAAAGCAACCGTGCAAAAAGCAGGTGCAACCAAAAGGAAATGCACAAGAGCTAGAGGGAGCTCTGCAGCATTGACTCCAAAAAAGGGAAGTTTCCTCCAAAAATCTTTTCCCGCATGCATAAAAAATAAAGAAAAATGGAAAACAATAGAAGAAGAAAGAAAGAAAATAGAAAAAAATAAAAAGAAGAATTGAAGTTGAAAATCACTCAAAGTAGTATGGGGCCTCCAATCCCCAACTACACCTTTTCCCGACATGGGTGTACACGCTCCCTAGTCGATGCCAAATAAGGGTATACATTCCCTAGTTGATGATTTCATTTCCAATTAAGGGTATACATTCCTTAATTGATGTTTTGCTTTTCCAGTTAAGGGTATACATTCCTTAACTGATGTATTTCTTTTCCAATTAAGGGTATACATTCCTTAATTGATGTTTTGCTTTTCCAGTTAAGGGTATACATTCCCTAACTGATATTTGCTTTTTCAATTAAGGGTAAACATTCCCTAATTGATGTTTTGCTTTTCCAGTTAAGGGTATACATTCCTTAACTGATGTATTTCTTTTCCAATTAAGGGTATACATTCCCTAATTGATGTTTTGCTTTTCCAGTTAAGGGTATACATTCCTTAACTGATGTATTTCTTTTCCAATTAAGGGTATACATTCCCTAATTGATGTTTTGCTTCTCCAATTAAGGGTATGCATTCCCTAATTCATT
>ML335886.1:0-25373 GCA_005239505.1 Nicotiana paniculata
ATTAAAGCACATAAAATGCAAGGTATATAATGCTTAAAATCATGAATTCTCGCCACACATCAATAGGGATGTCTTTGGAAGCTTATATCACATAATCTATAAGGAAATAGGAGATCACCAAACTATGAAAGTTGTAGTCCTTGGAGTCTAGTTTTCAAAACGTTATACCATTTTCAATTTGGAGTAATGTACAAAATGTCATCACTATTATACTAGAGGCTGTCCGGAGTAACTGCGCATTTGTTCTTTGCGATCATGAAGCTTTCTAAGCGATCACGAAGGAAGAAGTTTGGGCTGAGAAATGTTGTGCTTCATGATCGCGAGGAATTTTCTGCGATCACGAAGAATAAATACCTGGGAAGAAGCTATATTTCGAGGTTTCGGCTATTTTTAACATATTTGGAGCTATGAAGCTCGGATTGAAGAGATTTTTGAGGCGATTTTCACCATATTGATTGGGGTAAGTGCTCTACATCCAAAAGTAATTATACTTATTGATTCTATGGTTATATTCATAATTTATTTCGGATTTAAATGGAATAAATCAAGATTTTTGTAAAACTTTTCAAGAATGACAATTTAAGATTTTGAGGTCAAGTTGTTATCGAAATTTGATAAAATTTGTATGGTTGAACTCGTATCAGAATGGGTTGTCGGAGAGCTTCATACATTTCTGGGACATGAGCCCCACTACCAACTTTTCAAGCGGAGTTGAGAATTTTTATAAATTGTTAAATTTCAAGCATAGGAGTATATTTTTAATTAATTTGCACGTTGTTTAACTAGTTTCAGATAACGGCACCGAATTGGGTCTTTCGAGAGAAATTGTGACCGGAAAGTCGTCTTTAAGACGAGGTAAGTCTCCTTTCTAACCTTGTAAGAGGGAATTAACCCCATAGGTGAAGTAAATTATTATGTGCTTCTATTTGTGGGCGGCTATGTATGCACGAGGTGATGAGAATCCGTACGTAGCTGCTAACTATGCCTATGTCCGGGTAGTTTTAGACTCACATCATGCCTTATTGATATTGTTACTGATTTATGTTTATTGTTGCCTTGGGAAGTAGCGGGATTGAGTTTGCTTAGTAAATATTTTCAAAGAAGTTGAAATATTTATAAAAATTGGGATCTTAAAGGTTTTCATTTGAACTTCGTATTTTGAAAGGAATGGGCAAATACTATAATAACTTAAGAAATCTATGTGGAACCGCGTCGCATGTATGATTCGTGAGCGGGGTAATTCTTTTAGATTTATGTTTGATCGCGTCGCATGTATGATTCGCGAGCGTGGTAATTCTTTTAAATTTATATTTGATCGTGCCTCATGTGATTCGCTATCGGGGTAATAGATGCATCTATGATTCGACCCTTGGCAGTGCACAATTTACATTTATATTGGATTGGGCCGAACGTCCTCGGTGGTATTTGTGTGTGATAATAGAATTGGAAATCCCTTTTGTAATTGGTATAAATTTATTGTTTGTGTGATTACATATTTTAAATGATGGAAGTGATTTAAGCTCTTAATTATGGGGAAGACTTGTTCAATTATTTCTTTTTCTGAGTCTTATGTTGTATATCGTGCTTAATTAGAAGTTCATATTATCATATTATTGGACCACTAGTAAGTGTCGGAGTTGACCTCTCGTCACTACTTCTTTGAGGTTAGACGGGATACTTATTGGGTACGCGTTGTTTTCGTACTAAAACTACACTTGTTGTATATTTTGTTGTACAGGTGCATGTATGGATAGTTTCCTTGTGGGCGTAGCAGCGTGGTTGATACGGGGATTTAGGTGACCTGCATCTTATGAGATGATCTGCAGCCAGCAGAGTCTCTTTCAGAGTACTTGTATCTTCTTTTCTATCCAAATTTGTATTCCATACAGTTATTGTATTTTATTTTACTTCCTAGTAAATGCTCATGCACTTGTGACACCTGGTTCTGGGATGATTATGGGATATTTAATATTGAAATTGGAAAACTTTAATATTATTCCTTAAAGTTCATTTACTAGTTAAATTGAAGGAAATTTATGTTTTCAGAAATACTAAAATGAGAATTTAATTAACTATTTAGTGTTGGCTTGCCTGACAGTGGTGTCCGGCACCATCACGACTTTTAATGGATTTTGGGTCGTGACATTGCATATATTCAACTAACTTTTTGTACAACGTCTTGTTACGCCCCCCCCCCCCCTTTTTCCTCGCGGAGTCCGGGGTTTCGACATTTTTGAGACAACTCCCTTCCTTTTGGGATTGGATATGGGATTTGAAGAGTCGTCACCTAACGGGTTAAGGTGCGTTAGGGCACCTAGAGCAATTAACTCATGAAACTAGTTTACATCACCAGATATCGGGTAAGGGCTCGAAATTACCTTGAGGGGAAGGTGTTAGGCACCCCTCGAGGTCCACAATGGTGGGTCCCGCCCGAACTTAATTAAGCGAATTAGTGTTTAAAGTAAAATACAGCAATTTAGACAACTATTATTTAAAACAGGAATTAAAGGGGGCCTAAGGTTTTTAGCCTATAGGATCATTTCCATGCAATACTTGGTAACTTTCCCCTAGTTGGGGTGCTACACATAATCATTTTCATGCAATACTTGGTAACTTTCCCCTAGTTGGGGTGCTACACAAGTATTACCGCACATTTCATCATCTCCTTTACTACCCAATTACTATCTTTCAGTTGTTACTTAAATGTTCTAGTAGCTTTTAACTTGTTCCTTATGCGTGCATTACTCGTCCCTTACCTATGGTCCTGGAGGTATTTAGGACCTCTATTTGAGGTGGCTCTAGACTCACCTATGTTGCTTAAAAAATGAGAAAACTAAGCGACAAACAAAAGTCATGTTGGATTGTCACATAAAGAGCAAATAGGGGGGCTCATGTTAACCTCCACAAGTAGACAAAACAAATGCACGCTATTCAAACAAACGATCTTTTAAGATCCTATAGGCAGGATATCTAGATGAGCATAAACAGAATATATAAAAGCCTTATTAAAGCGAGCAGTGGTACCTATCATTTTGCCTACTGATTTTGTTAAATACTTTGAATCTGGGCAGATTTCAGGCAGTACTAAATCACAGTTCTTTTTAGCCCTAGAATTCCTATAAGTTTTCCTAAGTGATAACCAGAACAGAATCCTATAGGCATGGTATCTGCAACTATTAACTCCTATAGGCATGATTTCTAAGTGTTAGAATGGATTCATTTATTTCCTGTAGACACGCTTTCTAGTTTACAGAATTAGTTAACTCTTATAGACATGATTTCTAATTTATAGAATTAGTTAACTCCTATAGGAATGATTTCTAATTTACAGAATTAATTAATTCCTACGGGCATGATTTCTAATTTACATAATTAATTAATTCCTATAGGAATGATTTCCTACGTTTGAAAACTGATTTCACCCTATAGGCATGATATCTAAATTGACTTTTATATCTCCTATAGGCATGACATCTATGTGAGCAGGAACTTTAAACAAATTTACAGGCAAGTGTATTAAGTTACACAAATAAAAATCCTATATACATGATCTCTAATGCGCATTGTGATTTGAAAATAGACATAAAACATGGGTTCTTGATGAATAATTGATAAACAGCCTATAAACAGGATTTCTAGAATGCAAAGTATGAAACTTCAAATTTAAAACAGTGAGACAAGATCCTATGGGGATGATTTCTAATGGTATGCACATAAAGAATCACCACAACAACCTATAGGCATGATTTCTACCCGAACCTGACAAAGATATATAACAATCCCTCCCCAACTTTTACTAATAATCCCATATCTGTTTTTACAAGGATTATTACATTATTACAGATTAATATGAATCAATTACACAAAGCCATTCATTACACTATAGAGAGCCTTAACAAGCCCGTCATCAACCTGGAAGTCAGGCCTTCAAGAAACCAAGTTTGATGTCCACAAGTAGTCCACCCATAATACACAAAATGGGCTTCTGGTGTGTCAAAGTTCCCAAGGGCCTTAGGGACCCCGGTCAATGCTCACACGAGAACCTTTCTCAAGAAACAGTTGTAAAAGATTGGAAGACCAGCCCTAGTGTGTCAGAGTTCGGAGGAGTCTCATGGACCCTAGGCAGTGCTCACATTGGGGGGTTGTAGTACCCTAGATAACTAAGAGTATAAGTTCGAAAATAGTATATAAGGGTAGGGTATAGTTTTAGGAAAAGCATTTTGATTTTCAGAAGTGAATAGGTTCAGACCACATGGTTGCAAATAGAACTGGGTCAACAAACAATCCCATAGTTTTAAACAGATTAGCACTTATTCAGACTAAGTATTCATACTGGCATTTGAAGTGATTTGCAAAGAGAAAGGACACTTTGAACTAACAACATGATTACCTACACATATTTATAGTATCTAAACATGTTCAGAATAGGAAAATTTAAAGCTGAATCAAACAACATTGTTGAAGATTACTCAGCTCATTAATTACCACTAGGTGAGGCTATATAGGCATGTACTAAATAGAAACATGCTGATGTTTTAAGTATCTAAACAAACAAACACATAGAACAGGAACCAAAGCACATTAGTATAGAAGGAGGTAAACAAAAACCACAGATCAGATGGAAACATACTAAGGTAAGCACAAAGAACAGAGTAGGTTGACGGGAATTGAGGCATGCTAGTTGAGAGAGAAATAAACAGGAACAATGTGGAAAACAGAAACATATCGAGGTTTGAAAGACAATATTCATATAACTCACAGGGAACAGTACAAGATAATAAGAACTAAGGCATAGTAGTTGAAAGAGAGATGGTCAGGAATCAGATATCAAAACAGAAGCATGTTGAGGTCTATAATAAACTGACTATATGGCATATAAAGTAGAACATGATAAAAGAAATTGAGGAATACTAGTTAAGGAGATAGAAAATGGGAAGGTGAAGACAATTAGAATCCCAAGAGTCCAGTGCAGCAAATCAAAGAACTTAAGTTGTGTGAGTGTAAGCATGCAAGTAAAAGTATGTGCTTGTAAGTATAGGTATGTGTGTGTGTAGGAGCCTTTTTTTTGTCTATGTAAAAATCAGAATGGTGAAAGGTTTATATAGCAGAGTAAAACAAATAATGTAGGAAAACCAAGAGTTCACAAATAAGCTATGCAAATCAATTATCCAGTTAATTAAGGCTAAAACCCAATCAATTAATAAGACAGAATGCAGGGAAATATCATTTAAATTAGGGGAATCTCATACGAAATCAGTTAGTAATCAGGATTGAAGTAAAATAAGGTAAGCAATAAATCTAAAGACCCTTTTATAGGTCGGTCCAGGTAATCAATACCCAGAAATTAGGCCAGCAGCATAATTAAGGGAGGCAGTACCAATTATGAGTCACATATAAGGAAAGAATAAATAAAAAATCCTTCAGAACGATATCAATTTGAAAAGAAGAAGAATTTCAGACCCTAATTAAGCGCGTAAATCAATTAATTAGTTAACTTAACATAGCCAAAATGAATGGGAAAGAACAATGAAATAAATAATCGAATAATGGAAAACATTAAGCATATCGAAACACAGAGATAAAACTCAAGCAAAGAAATTAGTCGAACAGTAAAGGAGAAAGGATGGAGTTGAGCATTTAAACATTTTTTTTTTAAAACATTTGCAGAAACCCTATTGAGAATCAAAACCCTAGCTTTAGGGAAAAATGAAATCGGTTGATAATAGTGGTAAAAAACAAAAGAATCTTAAAGGAAAATTATTAAACAAACTCCAAACACTTCAGATCTAAAGAGATCTAAACATATTTGGCCAGAAATAATTAGGTTTGTACAAAAATAAACAGATGCACAAAAAATCGAGTTTTAGACCGGAGATTTGAAGTCATGAAAGCACGAAAAATGATAATACTCACAAATAATGGGTGAATACATACATATTGACCAAGATATTGAGGGACTCGAACCATGTCTGTTCGAATCTCTTTGAGATCCCGTCAGATAACATGGAAGTCGAACACCCAGTAGAGATAGGAGGCCAGATAAGGCCTAGAATCGAAAGAATAAACCATGAATCAAATGGGGTTCAGGTGACGGTGGGTTAGGGTTAGGGGGAGGTTGAGAGAGAATAGAGGAGGAAGGGATTTAGGGGCGGCTGATTTGAGAGAATGATTAGGGTTTGGGGTCGTTTGGTTAATAAAAATAGAAAGTAAATCCTGGACCGTTGATCTTTTGATATCAACGGCCAGGATTGAACCTGGATTGGGCGGGTATGGATCAGGGTTATAGGTTATGTGTTAATGTAATTGGGTTGGGTAGTAATTTGGGCCAAGTCCGAAAAATATCAAAATAAAAAGAGGCTATTTGTGAAATACCCAATTAACTTGATAAAATAATTTATAAAAATAGATAATAAATTATAAAAATGCTATTGATGCATAAAAATGACTAAAAATAATTACTTAATATTATGAAAATATAAAAAGTTATTTTCTTGTAAAATAAAGTAATTATGCACATATAGGCTATTATTGCAAAGTCATTGCAATTATAACCTGAAGATGTAAGTATGGCTATTCATAAAATAATTAAAGCTTAGTAGAAATATAAATAATGAAAATTAAGCAATAAAAATATCATAAAGCCTTTGTGATGCAATTAGTTATTATTTATTTAATAGATCTACTAGGATAAACCAATTAAAAATCCTTTAAAAATGCAGAAATGATGAAAATATATTAGTTGATGTTCATGAATTGTTTTGAAGCTATATATGCATTTTGAAAATATTATAGGGAAAAATTGGGTATCAACAGCTGCCCCTCTTTACCCGGGAAGGATGAAAGAGTTGTCGAGTAAAGACATGATGACCAATTGTATACGGTGAAACCGGGAAAGGCCAATTTTCAAGCTTCTTTAGCACTCCGAGTGAATTAGCCTCGGCTGTGTCGACGTAGAGTCCGAATTTTAACCCTGAGACGCACTCCGAGGAAGTATTCCGAGGATTCAATATACCTCGGGGCAGGGCAAGAATCAAAGAACGTTATGAGAAAGCGGGAAGTTCGAGAAAGCGTGTGGTTAAAGCTGAAAAAGTACACCAAATAGTACGGGCCCGTACCGTGGCATCAAATGGTTGTACCAATCATATCTCCTTGCATTAAATACACATGTACCATGTTGGGATTCCCCCTCATATATAAATAGGACCCTTGTCACTTTGTAACATATATGATATTCAATACAAAAACAAGAACATCCTCTGCTCTCTAACAAAAACATTCTCTTCAATTGTCTCATTAAATTATTGCTTCTCATTTATTGTGTTCTTGAGTTATTCTCCATTTATTGCTTATTATTGATCATACATAGGCCAACCTTAAGGCCTTTTATATTTTTATACTATCGTCGATTGTCCTTAGCCAAGCTCCTCGAACTCGAATTTGAGGCCTGCCCGACCACGCTCGAGACTGGCCTCTTTGGAGCCTGGTTTGCTTAACTTAGTTATTTTCGCACTTATTTTATTTTTCTCGCTTCATACTCAGCATCTATTGCCTAAACAATCAGTATTAAAATAGATCACATATTTTTAGAACCACATAATCAAGTATAATTGTAATTACCATTTTCAAGGTAAACAGTTTGGCGCCCACCGTGGGGCTAAAAATAATAGTAATCGTTTTAGTGCTGGTTTTCTAAAAACGCAAGTTATTCTTCACACTTTTTCTTGTCCAAGAATCTTCAATTTCAGGTCAGAAAATGTCTATCTCAGTAAACGCACGTGAAAACAACGATCCTGAGGAACGCGGACCACAAGAACCCGTGCTCAAATGTTCCAAAGTGCCCACTGCCACGAAAGAGCGAACTCAAAATTGTATACCTAAATGAACTATCATGTTCATAGAGGAAGACGTCGAAGCATTATCCCAACCACATAGCGATGCATTGGTAATTTTTTTCCTCTTAAATAGCATTCAAATTAAGTGTGTGCTCGTGGATCTAGGTAGCTCGGCCAATATAATCAGATTCGGGGTAGTGGAGGAGCTCAAGCTGCTTGACCAAATCGTACCCGATTCTAATGCTCTCAGAGGGTTTAACATGGAGAGTGAAACGACAAAGGGGGAAATCGTCCTCCCAATTGATGTGTCCGGTAGAGTTCGAGGAACCAAGTTTCATGTCATCTAAAGAGACACGAGATACAACGCCATGCTGGGAAGGCCCTGGATAGACAGCATTAGGGCGATACCGTCGACTCTTCACCAGATGTTGAAATTCCCAACAGTAGATGGAATAAAAATAGTGTATGGTGAGCAACGCGCTGCAAAAGAAATGTTCGTAGTGCACGACGTGGCGCCCAAGCCAATATATTCTACCTCCGAGGGGTCGGAATATAAGTTGGTCCCGAAAGATGACGAGGAAGACTTCCTCACTCCTCAAACTTTTGTTGCCCTCGAAGAATCAGACGCAACAAGATCAACGGTCGAAGAGTTGGAACAAACAGTTCTGGTGAAACACCTACCAGATCGAAAAGGTATACCAGGGATCGGGACTAACCCCCGAACTCAGGAAAGAACTCATTCAATTTCTTATTGACAACATTGATTGCTTTGCTTGGTCCCACTTAGATATGAAAGGGATCTCCCCGGAAGTAACCACTCATCGACTGAGCGTCAACCCCAAGTTCAAAAGGTGAAGCAATAAAAAAGGCCTCAGTCTGAAGTAAAGAATGCCTTCATCAAAGACGAGGAAAATTTTGACATCCTTAGAAGCTACAACATGAAGCTCAACCCTGAGAAATGCGCCTTCGGCGTAGGATCGGGCAAATTCCTGGGCTTTATGGTATCAAACATGGGGATTGAAATTAACCCTGACAAAATCAAGGCCATCAAAGAAATTACTGTGGTAAACAACATGAAGGCAGTACATCGGTTGACCAGGCGGATAGCAGCTTTAGGCCGATTCATCTCGAGATCATCAGATTGGAGCCATCACTTCTTCTCCCTGGTTAAAAAGAAAAACAACTTTGAATTTACCTCGGAGTGCCAACACGCCTTGGAATGTTTCAAATGGTATCTCTCAAGCCCACCTTTGCTCCATACCTTGAAGGAGGACAAGACACTATATCTGCATTTGGCAGTGTCCGAGATAGCGGTAAGTGGCGTGTTTGTTCAAGACGAGCAAGGTATGCAATTCACTATCTACTATGTGAGTCGAACCCTGGGAGATGCAGAAACCAGGTACCCACACTTAGAAAAATTAGCTCTTGCATTAATAAGTGCGTCTCAAAAATTGAAACCTTATTTTCAAAGCCACCATATATGTGTTTTAACAGCATATCCTCTTTAGAAATATTACATAAACCTGAATTGTCGGGCCATCGAGCTCGGGGGTACGATATTGAATATCACCCCCGAACGGCTATCAAGTCTCAAATTCTGGCCGATTTCGTGGCCGATTTTGCACCCACCCTCGTGCTCGAAGTAGAAAAATAACTACTTCTAAAAAAATCCGCATCATCGGGGTTGTGGACTTTATTCACCGACGGTGCCTCAAATATGAAGGGATCCGGGCTCGGCATAGTTCTGAAGCTACCTGCAGGTGGCGTGATTAGACAATCTCTAAAAACTGCAAAGCTGACTAACAACAAAGCCGAGTATGAGGTTATGATTGTAGGTCTCGATCTAGCCAAAAGCCTGGGAACGGAAGCCATCGAAGCCAAATGTGATTCCCTTCTAGTAGTAAACCAGGAAAACATGAGTTTTGAGGTTCGAGAGGATAGGATGCAACGGTACCTAGACAAACTTCAAACCACTTTGCGTCGTTTCAAAGAATGGACTCTGGTCCATGTACCTCGGGAGCAGAACAACGAGGCCGATGCACTCACTAACCTAGGGTCATCCGTTGAGGACGATGACGTACTCCCCATGGCTGTTGTTCAGATATCCAAATCAGTGATCAAAGAAGGCCATGCCAAAATCAATTCCACCAGCCTGACATGGGATTGGAGAAACAAATACATTGATTATTTGGTAAGTGGAAAACTTCCCTCAAATCCAAAAGAATAAGGGCCCTTAGGACTAGAGCAACCTGATTTTCACTCGACGAGAGTGGAGCTCTATACAGAAGAACCTTCAATGAGCCCCTGCAAGTATACTTGGGACCGCGAGACACTGATTACGTGCTCCCAGAAATCCACGAGGTAACCTGTGGAAATCATTTTGCTGCCGATTTTTAATGCAGCAGGTGATCAGAGTAGGTTGCTACTGGGACAGCATGGAAAGGGACATCAAAGGATTCGTCCGAAAATGCGACAAGTGTCAAAGATTCACGGCCATGATACACCAACTCGGTGAACAGCTACACTCGGTCTTATCACCATGGCCATTCATGAAATGGGGAATGGACATAGTCGGCCCCCTACCAACGGCACCAGTTAAAGCTAGGTTTATTTTGTTTATGACTGACTATTTCTCAAAATGGGTGGAATTACATGCCTATGAAAAAATAAGAGAAAAAGAAGTCATCGACTTCATATGGGATCATATCATGTGCCGATTTGGGATCCCCTCTGAGATAGTGTGTGGTAACGAGAAGTAGTTCATCGGAAGCAAAATAACAAAGTTTCTCGAGGATCACAAAATCAAAAGAATACTATCGATGCCCTACCACCCGTGTGAAAACGGCCAAACCGAATCCACAAACAAGACCATCATTCGGAACATGAAAAAGAAGTTAGAAAATGCGAAGGGAAAATGGAGAGAAACGCTTCCCGAAGTACTATGGGCATACCGGACAACCTCTAAATCAAGCACCGGAGAGACGCCGCCATTCTTTTTGGTATACGGGTCTGAAGTTTTAATATCGGTCGAGGTCGGGGAGCCGAGTGCCAGATTCTGACATGCCACCGAAGACTCAAACAATGAGGCCATGACCATGGCCCTCGAACTATTAGACGAGAAGCGATAAACTTCACTGGTACGGATGGCCGCCCAAAAATAAAGAATTGAAAGATACTACAACCAAAGAGCAAACCTCCAATATTTCAGAATCGGGGACTTAGTCCTAAGGAAATTCACCCAAAGTCATTCGAAACCCTAACGAAGGAGAGCTAGGCCCGAGCTGGGAAGGACCATACCGCATCCTCGAAATAATCGGCAAAGGATCCTACAAGTTAGGCATCATGGAAGGCAAGCAACTGCCAAACCATTGGAACATATCAATGCTCAAACTCTATTATTGCTAAGGTACAATCCTCCCCATCTTTCCTTCAAAATTTTGCACTAACCAAATGCGCATGTATGCGAGTAAAAGGAATCAAAACATCCCCCAGCTCGAATGCCTTAGGTTTTAAAGCATGCGCTACGCTCTTTTTCCCTCGCGTCAGATTTTATCCCAAAATGGGTTTTACCGGCGTGGTTTTTAATGAGGCAACATCCATATTCTACCTAAGGAGGACTCAGAAAGTATTCAAGGCTTCTCTCCGGTAAACCTCAAATACTGAGACCAAGCAATCGACGTTGTTAACAAGAAATTGAATGATTTTTTTCCTGAGTTCGGGGGTTAATCCCGTTCCCAGGTATACCTCTCGATCTGGAAGATGTTCCATCAGGACAGCTTGCTCCAGGTGTTCTACCGTTGATTTGGTTGTGTCCGATTCTTCAGCGGCGATGAAGTTACGAGGAGTGAGGAAGTAATCTTCATCATTCTCGGAGACATGTTCATTTCTTGACCCCTCCGAGGTGGAGTATATGGGCTTCGGTGCCATGTCGTGTATGGAAAACATTTCCTTTGTTGCGAGTTGCTCACCATACACTGTTTTCACGCCATCTTTAGTTAGGAATTTTAACATTTGGTGGAGAGTTGATGGTACTTCCCTCATGTGGTGTATCCATGGTCTTCCCAGCAAGGCGTTGTATCTCGTGTTACCCTCGATGACATGAAACTTCGTATCTTGAACCGTGCCGGACAAACTGACTAGGAGGGTGATTTCCCCCTTTGTTTTTTCGCTTGTCATGTTAAATCCACTGAGGGATCGAGAGTCAGACACGATTTGGTCGTGCAGCTCGAGCTGCTCCACTACTTCCAACATGATTATATTGGCCGAACTACCTAGATCCACGAGCACACGTTTAATTTGAACGTTATTTAAGAGAAAAGAAATTACTAGTGCATCACTATGTGGCTGGGACAGGGCTTCAATAACTTCTTCACTGAACACATCAGTTCCTTCGGGCATATAACTTTGAGTTTGTTCTTTGGTGATAATGGGCACTTTTGCCCGTTTGAACATAGGCTCTTGCGGGGCATCGGTCTCTCCAATAATCATGTGAATGACGTGCTAGGGGTTCTCCCAACCCATTATCCCCATTCGATCCTCTTTCTCAGAAGTGGTTCTTGACTCGATTGTCGAGAAATCCTCGAAGATGCCTTTTGTTGATCAATTGGGCCTCTTATTTTTGAGTGGGAATTCTCTGAGCTTCGTACCGATCTTATCTGCATATGTTTCCATCTGTACGGGAGCTTATATTGACACGCAGATCATAGCATGAGCTTTTATCAACGGGGATTTGTATTGGTGCCCCTTCAAGGTTTTGTGGTGGTATGCTGGTGCCTAAAGCAACCGTACCATTTTCCCCGTGATCCTTAGGACCCTTGTTTTCATGTGCATTTACTGAGTTAGACATTATTTTACCTGAAATTGAAAGTTCTTGGACAAGAAAAAGTGTAAATAATAACTTGTGTTTTTATAAAACCAGCACTAAAACAATCACTATTAGTTTTATCCCCACCGTGGGCGCCAAACTGTTTACCTCAAAAATGGTAATTACAAGTATATTTGATTTTGTGGTTTGAAAAATACGTGATCTATTCTAATACCGGTTTTTTAGTAAATAGATGCTAAGTGAGAGGTGATAAAACGAAATAAAAGCGAAAGATAACAAGGTTATACAAACCGAGCAGCGAAGAGACAGGGTCTCGAGGTCGGTCTTAATGTATCTCGAGGTCGAGCTTGGGGGCTCGATAACGGGCAGTCGAGAGTGATTTGACATTGTCGAAGGCATCTAGGATGGTCCCTTTATGATCAATAATGATCAATTAATGTAGAACAATTAATTAACAATAAAATGAAAGACAATAAATCAATGAGACAATTATAAAGAATGTTTGAGTTAGAGGGCAGAGAATGTTCTTAGTCTTGTGTATTGAGTATCATGTGGGCTACAAAGTGACAAGGGTCCCCTTTATATATGAGGGGAAATCCCAACATAGTACATGTGTAATTAATTCAAAGAGAGATGGCCGGTACAACCATTTAATGCCACGGTATGGGCTTGTACTATTTTGTGTATTTTGTCAACTTTAACCACGTGCCTTCTGGAACTTCCCGTTTCCCATAACACTCTTCGATGTTTACTCTACACTAAGGTATATCGACTCCTCAGAACACTTCCTCGAGGGATGTAACTCGGGGTTGAAATTCGGACTCTGCTCCGATACAGCCGAGGTCGAGACTCGGAATGCTAAAGGAGCCTTAAAATCGGCCTTCCCCGGTTGCACCACATACAAAATTCTATATTACTTGTTTATTAATTAGTATTGAACTAGATCACGTATCTTTAAAACCACAAATCAAATTTAATTGTTACTTGTAGTTTTTGAGGTAAATAGTTTGGCGCCCACCGTGGGTCTAAAGATAATAGTGATTATTTCAGTACTAGTTTTTTGATAACACACGTTATTCTTCACACTTTTTCTTGTCAAAGATTCTTTGATTTCAGGCTAAAACATGTCAAACTCGGCAAACACACCAGTTCATGGTAATGACGGCCTCAGATTCCACGGGGAGAATGAAAATGCAACAGCTTCAGGAGCCGGTATGCCGCCGCTCAACCCTAGGGTAGCACCAGATCCTAACCTGGTCGATGTTGGTTCACACATTGTTATAAACATCGATTTGGGAAAGGACGTCGGAGGAAGCGTGCGTGGAGAAATTCAACCCAGTGGCCAAAGAACACAGGGTCGAGGAGGGGGAAGTCAGTCTCCAAGTGATTTTTTAAATGTTACAAGCACAACACATAGCCATCACTTAGTTGCAAAGCCAGCAAAGGACCCCGAGTGTGGTGGAACCAGAAACTACTCATCGTGTTGAACCAGTACCGGAAAGGTCAAGCAACAATAGATCAGGAACTGAACCTACAATCATGAGAATGTTCGAAGAACTCACAAAGTGGATCGAGTCGAGAGAGAAAAGGATCGAGGATAACGATAAAAAAGTGGAAACGTACAACTCGAGGGTCGAACAAATTCCAGGAGCACCTCCAGTTTTGAAAGGACTAGACTCTAAGAAATTTGTGCAAAAACCTTTCCCCTCGAGTGCATCCCTGAAGCCTATTCCGAAAAAGTTTCGCATGCCGGATATTCCCAAATACAACGGGAAAACCGATCTAAATGAGCACATCACCACATACACTTCTGGTATAAAGGGAAATGATTTGGAGGACGACGAGATCGAGTCTGTTTTACTAAAAAGGTTTGGGGAAACTTTGTCCAAGGGGGCCCTGATTTGGTACCATAACCTGCCCCTAACTCTATTGATTCGTTTGCCATGTTGGCGGATTCGTTTGTAAAGGCACATGATGGTTCCATAAAGGTTGCAACAAGAAACTCAGATGTATTCAAAATTAAACAAAGGGACAACGAGATGTTGAGGGAGTTTTTGTCCCGATTCCAAATCGAACGAATGGAGTTACCACCAGTCTCTGATGACTGGGTTGTACAAGCTTTCACTCAAGGGATAAATGAGCGGAGCTCGATAGCATCGAGGTAGTTGAAAAAGAACTTGATCGAGTACCCTGCCGTAACTTAGGGGGATGTGCATAATAGGTACCAGTCAAATATTAGAGTCGAAGATGACCAGATGGGAGCCCCCACGGGATCGGTTTATCCAAACAGGTTAGCAACAAAATATTCGAGAGAAGTAGACAAGGAACCGAGACCGAGTAGGAAGAGGTATCAGCCATACATCAAAGATCGAAGGAACATCTCGAGGCATAACATACCTCAGAATGATCGAAGATCAGACTGAGGTCAGAATTCTGAGGGACTCATGAGTAAGACGGGGTTCGACAGGCACTCAGGACCGGCGGAGCCACCTCGATTATCAGAATATAAATTTTGAATCGATGCTTCAGGTATCGTCTCAACCATTTGGAAAATCAGAGATACCAGATGGCTCAAACCCATAGAAACAGACCCTTCTCAGAGGAATCTCAGATTGATGTGAAAATATCACTTTACACATGGGCACGGGATCGAGGATTGCAGACAACAAAGAGATGAGGTGGCCCGATTATTCAATGAGGGGTATCTTCAAGAATTTCTCAATGACAGGGACAAAAACAATTTCAGAGAAAGAGATTCCAACAGAAAGAATGAACCAGAGGAACCTCAACATGTTATTCACATGATCATCGGAGGAGTCGACATCCCACAGGGACCCATATTCAAAAGCACCAGAGTATCAATCACGAGGGAGAAGCGGACTCGGGGACTACATACCCGAATACACCCTCACATTCAGTGAGGAAGACACTGAAGGCTTATCTCATCCTCACAACGATGCACTGGTAAGTTCTATTATTTTAAATAAAGTTCAAGTTAAACGTGTTCTTATGGATCCAGGTAGCTTGGAAAATATAATCAGGTCGAGGGTCGTGGAGCAGCTCGGGCTGCTTGACCAAATCATACCAGCATATCGAGTCTTGAATGGCTTCAACATGGCAAGTGAAACAACGAAGGGGGAAATCATCTTCCCAGTGAATGTGGCAGGAACCATACAAGACACAAAGTTTCATGTCATCGAAGGTGACATGAGGTATAATTCTTTGCTTGGAAGTTTGTGGATCCACAGCATGAGGGTTTTACCATCAACCCTCCATCAAATGATGAAGTTCCCAACAAAAGATAGCATGAAAACGGTATACGGGTAACAACGTGCAGCTAAGGAGATGTTTGTAGTCCATGACGTGACATCAGTATCGACGCCATCTACATCAAAAAAGTCAAATAACAAGAACAAACAGGTGTCCAAATAGCAATTATAGTTTATCTCCTCGGTTGAGCCTGAGGAACACGTGGTCGAGGACGAAGAGGAAGATTTCCTTACCCCTCGAGATTTCGTCGCCCCCGAGGAGTCAGATGTGATGAAGTCCATGGTCAAGGAAATCAAGCAGGTGATATTGATCGAGTATTTACCGGAACAAAAGGTATACTTAGGGACGGGGTTAACCCCCGAGCTCAGGAAAAAAGTCATTCAATTCCTTATTGATAACATTGATTTCTTTGCTTGGTCCACCTTAGATATGACAGGGATTCCAACGGAGATAACCACCCATCGACTAAGTATCGAACCCAAATTTAAACTGGTGAAACAAAATAGGAGTCCTCAGTCTGAGGTAAAGCACGCATTCATCGAAGACGAGGTAACCAAACTCCTTAACATAGGGTCCATTAGGGAAGTTAAGTATCTCGAGTGGCTAGATAATGTAGTAGTAGTCCCTAAAAAGGGAAACAAACTTAGAATGTGTATAGACTACAAAAATTTGAACAAAGCATGCCCTAAAGACTCTTTCCCATTGCCCAACATCGATCGATTGATCGATGCCACGGCCGGCCACGAGATCCTTACTTTTCTCGATGCCTACTCGGGGTACAATGAAATTCGAATAAACCCAGAGGACCAGGAAAAGACTTCGTTCATCACAAAGTTTGGTACATATTGCTATAACGTAATGCCTTTTAGGCTAAAAAATGCAGGGGCTACATACCAACACTTAGTTAATAAAATGTTCGAACATCAAATAGGAAAATCTATGGAAGTTTATATTGATGACATGCTAGTTAATTCCATGCGTGCAGAGGACCATTTGACTCATTTGCAGGCAACATTAGATATCTTAAGAAAATACAACATGAAACTCAACCCCGAGAAATGCACTTTTAGATTTGGCTCGGGCAAGTTCTTAGGATTCATGGTGTCGAACAGGGGGATCGATATCAACCCCGAAAATTAAATCCATCGAGGAAATCACCGTTGTAAACAATGTGAAAGTTGTACAACAGTTAACAGGACAGATAGCTGCACTAGGCCGATTTATCTCGAGATCATCGGATCGGAGTCATCATTTCTTATCCTTACTCAAGAAAAGGAACGACTTCGCATGGACTCCGGAGTGCCAACAAGCTTTACAAGAATTAAAACGGTATCTCTCGAGCCCACCCTTGCTTCATACTCCGAAGGAGAATGAAAATCTCTACTTGTATTTAGCCGTGTCCGAGGTAGCAGTAAGTGGCGCGTTGGTTCGAGAAGAACAAGGTACTTAATTTCCTGTTTATTAAGTAAGTCGGACCCTAAGAGATGTCGAAACCAGGTACCCGCCTTTAGAAAAGTTAGCTCTTGCATTAGTAAGTGTATCTAGGAAATTAAAACCATATTTTCAATGTCATCCTATATGTGTATTGACTACTTACCCACTTCGAAATATCTTGCATAAGCCTGAATTATCGGGCAGATTAGCCAAATAGGCCATCGAACTTGGAGGGTAAGATATCGAATATCAACCTCGAACGGCTATCAAGACCCAAATATTGGCAGATTTCATGGCTGATTTCACGCCTGCCCTCGTACCCGAACTAGAAAGGGAACTCTTGCAAAAAATGGGTACATCATCGGGGGTATGGACCCTCTTCACAGACGGTGCCTCGAATGTGAAAGGGCCCGAGCTCGATATAGTTTTAAAACCGCCTACGGACAGCATCATTAGGAAATCTATCAAAACCTCAAAATTAACTAACAATGAGGTTCAGTATGAGGCCATGATTGCATGTCTCGAACTAGCCAAGGGCCTGGGAGCGGAGGTCATTGAAGCTAAGTGTGAATCTCTTTTGGTAGTAAACCAAGTTAATGGGAGCTTCGAGGTTCGAGAGGAAAGAATGCAAAGGTACTTAGACAAACTTCAAGTGACATTGCATCGCCTTCAAGGAATGGACACTAGACAATGTACCTCGAGAACAGAATAGTGAGGCTGGTGCACTCGCAAATTTGGGGTCATCGGTTGAAGAAGATGACATTGTCTCGGGGACTGTCGTCCAATGGTCGAGGTCGGTGGTCGAAGAAGGCCATGTAGAAATAAATTCAACAAGTTTGACATGGGATTGGAGGAATAAGTACGTCGAATACTTGAAGCATGGGAAGCTCCCCTCGGACCCAAAAGAGTCAAGGGCCTAACGAGCCAAAACAGCTTGATTCTCGCTCGATGAAAATGGAACATTATATAGAAGAACCTACAGACAACTGACAGTATGTTTGGGACCGGGGGACACCGATTATGTATTACGAGAAATCCACGAAAGCACTTGTGGGAATCATTCTAGTGTCGATTCTTTGGTTTGCAAGGTGATCAGAGCAGGGTATTATTAGGATAGCTTGGAAAAGATACCAAGGAGTTCGTTTGAAGGTGTGATAAATGCCAAAGGTTCGCACCGATGATCCATCATCCCGGTGAACAACTCCATTCGGTCCTATCCCCATGGCCATTCATCAAATGGGGGATGGACATCATCGCCCCCTACCAATGACGCCATGTAAAGCTAAATTTATTTTATTTATGACTGAATACTTTTCGAAATGGGTAGAAGCGCAGGCCTTCAAAAAAATAAGAGAAAACGAGGTCATCGACTTCATATGGGACCACATTGTATGCCGTTTCAGGATACCCGCTGAGATAGTATGACACAATGGAAAGCAGTTCATCGGCAGCAAAGTGACAATATTCCTCGAGGACCATAAAATCAAAAAGGATTCTATCAACGCCCTATCACCCGAGCACAAATGGCCAGGCCGATTCCACAAACAAAACCATCATTCAAAGCTTGAAGAAAAAGTTGGATGGTGCAAAGGGAAAATGGAGAGAAGTATTGCTCGAGGTGCTATGGGCATATCGAACGACGTCAAAATCGAGCACGGGGGAAACCCCATTTTCTTTGCTATATGGGTCCGAAGTGTTGATTCCGGTCGAGGTCGGGGAACCTAGCGTCAAGTTTCAGCATACCACCGAGGATTCAAACCACGAGGCCATGAACAGTAGCCTCAATTTACTACATGAAAAATGTGAAGCTGCACTAGTTCGAATGGACGCACAAAAGCAAAGGATCGAGAGGTATTACAATAGAAGGGCAAACCTTCACCATTTCGAAGTCGGGGGCTTGGTCCTAAGGAAATTCACCCTCAATACTCGATACCCAAACGAAGGGAAACTAGGCCCCAATTGGGAAGGACCGTACCGAGTCCTCGGAGTCATAGGAAAAGGATCCTACAAACTTAGCACAATGGAAGGCGAACAACTACCAAACAACTGGAATATATCACTTCTCAAATGATATTATTGTTGAGGTATGACCTTCTCCCCCTTTTTTATTTATATTTAAGATTAACCCCTTGCAGATGATCGATTGAAGACATTGAAGCACCCCTCAACTCGAAGACCTTGGGTTTTAAAGCATGCGTTGCACTCTTTTTCCCTTAAATCGAGTTTTGTCCTAAATGGGTTTTACTGGCAAGGTTTATGACGAGGCAACACTTATATGCTACCTAAGGGAAATTCAACTAGTATTCAAGGCTTCTTTTCAATTTACCTCGAATACTAGGGGGCATCACCCTCGGAGGTTGCATTTTCGAAGAAAACAATTCATGCCAAAGAGGGCCTCAATAGGAGAACTTTGTATTGGGACAAACGGTCAAATAAACCGTGTCCATGTAGAACAATCGAGCCCCCGACGGCAAAACATGT
This sequence comes from Nicotiana paniculata, assembly GCA_005239505.1. NCBI lineage: Eukaryota > Viridiplantae > Streptophyta > Magnoliopsida > Solanales > Solanaceae > Nicotiana > Nicotiana paniculata. Next base: position 19,843 of record ML335886.1, read on the forward strand.
CCGCGTGTATCAATTATTCAAATAAGCATTCTTGTTGTATCATAGCACCTTGTGTTTCAAAGAAATCTACTACTATACGAACTTCACATTTATTCCACAAGAAATGGCTCAAGGGACAGAATGCAAATGCATCCCGATTACTCGGGGACTATCATCGACAGTCAACATATCGAGTTATCAAAAACTCGAACTCGTAAGACCTTAAAGAGGCATACTGGAACTCATAAGACCTCGGAGAGGCATCCCCCTGATATAAAGACCAAGGCCATCGTATTCGAGGACTAAAGGATACGGCCATACTAAAAGGCTACGGCCATACTAAAGGCTACGGTCATATAAAAAAGCTACGACCAAGATAATGCGGCTCGGAGACATCCGACTTCTGCCATAAAACTAAAGGCCTTCAAACACTTCAAAAAACCGTTTAAATCAGGCTACCCTCGACAAAAGAAAATGATAAAGGGATTCGATAGAACCAGCCTCCAATAAATCAGAGGCTTCGATAATATCATCCTTCGAACAAACCTCAAGAGGTATTCAATTATCGCCACATAAAGAATTACAGACGAGGTCCCAATCGATCGAACCTTCAAAAAATCCAACAAGTATGAATACAAAAAACACATGCTAATAAAAAATTTCACCAAGTCTTTTAGCCGAAAGGAGGGAAAAATTATAGCCACTTTAAAGACGAATTGGCCCTACCTAAAGAGCCTAAGGGCCAACCTAAAAGAGCCTAAGGGCCAATATTAAACTGAGGGGCCAAGAGCATAAAGGACGAAGCACACCATGCTCGAGACCTTATCTAGCTCGGACTCAAAAGTCCCTTCACCCCAAACTAACATCAAGCCAACTTAAAGATTAGCTTGAAGGCTGAACCTTAAGTGGTAACCTATTATCGGTCGTTGATCAAACACAAAACCTAAGGGTGTTATATTCTAAGACGAATAGGCGGACCGATTGTCTATAACACCAAATTTTGTTTCACAAGTGAAGACGAAATGAAATTTAACACGAAACGAAGATGAAGCAAAAAAGTTCAACACATAAGACCCTTACAAAAAAAAAAACCTAATCTACTTTCGGGGACACTTGCTCGGAGGAAATATTCTCTGGAGCTACATCTTCGGGGGCCTTCTCCTCCTCTCCTCGGGGACTTCACCTTCGTCTCCCTCACTCTTAGAGCCGCTGGCAGAATCCTCGTTGGTGGAGAGCAATGCAGCTGCCTCTTCTTCCAAATCCTTCACCTTCTCGATTTCGGTGGAAAGGTCAAAGCCTTTAGCATGCACCTCCTCGAGAGTGTGCCTTCGAGACTCCAGCTTAGCGTGATTGATGACACATGTTAAATTTAGCTCTGCCGCAGCAGAGATCTCCCAAGCCCGAGCATTAGCATCGGTTTGATATGAGGACACGAATGCATCAGTTTCGGACTTGACCTTAGCTAATTCAGCGGTCGTCTCAGTGTGAAGATCCCTAACTTACGGTTGTCCTCTTTTGCACTCTGAAGCTTGTGCTCAACCGACGCCAGTTTTACCGAAGAATGTCCTTCTCGGAGACGGTCCATATTTTGCTTCCACTTGAGGGTTTCAACTTCCTTGTTCTTAAGCTCCTCCCAAAGTTGCTCCACTAGGTTGGCCTTCTGATGAAGTTGCAAAATAAAAACATTAGACACCAAAGCAAGTAGATACGAAGTAACCCCACAAAGGCTATATTACCTGCTCGACGAGCTCGGCCCGCTCTTGGGAAGCCCTCTCCGAACTTGCTCGAAGATCGCTGAGTTCCCCCTCTCTTTTGGCATAGAGAGCCTTAAGTACGTCCATCTCTGACATGAGCTTCCTGAGCTCATCTTCACAACGGGAAAGCTCAGCCCGAGACTTAGAAAGAGCTCGTTCATAGAGCATCATGGCCTTATCACAAAGAAAGGGAGTCATAAAGACAAAAATCAAATTCCAAATATAATTGTTAAGGCAGAGTTTACCTACTTTCGAAGCTTCTCAGCCTCTTCGAAGATAAACGAGGCGTCAAGGTCGGGGCCCTCTTCGATGCCGGCAAGGCATTCTCCGAAGATGTCGTTCTCTACGTGGGATGTTCCCACATCGGGAGTCTTCATATCTTGGGAATCTCATATTTGCCCTGCACAGAACAATGGGCATGGCGGAGAGTCGTCCACATCAATCACCCCGAATGGTTCAATCGGGGCGTTCTCCTACCTTCGAAGCACCTCAAGGTTGGGCTCTCTGAGTCCATCGATCAAGTGCCCTACGGTATAAGGCCCTTCTTATCACTGGTCAGCTCGAGGACTTTGCTCGAGCTCCCTTCAGAGACCTCCTCAGCATGAGACTGAACCACATCAGCAGCCCTCGATTCAGCAGCCTTTGAAGCATCAGTGCTTCCTCTTCTCCAAATCATTAACGGGGGGTCATAATCTTTGCCCTCAGCATCGTCTCCCTCTTCTTCCTCAGCACAAAGACGTTCGGCAGTATCCGGAGTTAAGGCCACCGTATCGACCATAAACTTTCGAGCCTTGGTTTTCTTTGGCTTCGGAGAGTTCGTCGGTGACCCCCTCTTCTTTTTCTTGTCTTTAGCGGGTTTTGGGTTTTCTTCCTCACCAGTTGGGGGCGGCCTCATCAAAACAGCGTCTCCAAGGTCTGGACAAATGCAAAATTAAGTATTTTGCTAAAGAGTATTTCGCTAAGGGATTTAGATATGCAAATAATGAAAGCTCACTGTAGTTTTTCGCTTCCCATCGGCCTTTGGCTAATTCGCGCCAGACGCGCTCGCCGTATGATAAAGTGGAAGCCAGTTGCCGAACCCAGCCCGGGAGGTCGGCAACCACACCTGGATACCAAATGACGGCTGTATTATTAAAACAAGGTTCGGGCGTACACTCCTCAATACGAGGAGGTACCGCCGTTTTACTATTAGATGTGCGAGAAGATGAGGAAGCCTTCTCTTTCTGTAGAACTGTTTTGGAAGTTTGTTTTATTAGTACTGTGAATTTAGAAGAAAAAAGAGAAATTTGATGGTAAAATGGGCACAAGAAAGGTATGAACACAGAGAGAATAAGGAAACAATAGGTTTGAATATGTTGAAGAGAGTAAAGTTTGTAAAGAAATAAGTTGAAGTATTTATAGAGGCCACGTGTGCGTGTTGGGGAAGCTAAACGGTTGGCCAAAAATCTCTTTTAATTTATGACTTTTCGAAAGTTGTGCAGACGTGACCTTTGCACGGCCTTTCAGTCACACCAACCGCTGACCTCACGAGTCTGACGTCACGATTAGGGCATCGAAGAGACAAGAATCAAATCGTTTCTTATCTTTTCATTCTAAGTAACGCGAGGACTATCTGCATACGGTCGAAACTGGAGAGGCCGATTTCGAGGTCTTAATCGAACCGCGAGCTCGAGTTCGGGCAACTCGAAGAAGGGATCAGTTCCGGCTGAAAAATACGCACCTCGGGGGAGCAAATCGGAGGCCCAGCATGCTCTATCTCGAGATAGTATCATCTCGAACACACTCAAGAAAGAGCAGGAATTAATCAGGGGCATAAAGGTTAAGGCGTAAATTTCGGGATAGATTCGTACAAATCCGTACTAGGTGGTTATATAGCTGTATCAATAGGATTTTTTTACTGTAAATAAAAATGTACCTTATTTGGGGTTTCTCCTCTTATATAAAGGGGACCCCAATCATTTGTAAAGATGATCTTATCACTGCAAAAAGAATATACTATCTCACTTTTCTCATTTATTGTGCTTCAGAATTGTTCTTCAGCTTTAAAGCTCTTACTTTATTGTTCTTTCTTTAATCATCTCTAACCCACCTCGAGGTCATCGAGAGCATCGAGCTCGAGATCCCCGCTGCTCTAGTAACATTAGTTTGGTTCATCAGTCCTACTCATTTAAACTCTATATTACTTGTTTATTAATTAGTATTAAATTAGATCACATATCTTTAAAACCACATATCAAATTTAATCGTTACTTGTATTTTTCGAGGTAAACAATGCTGAAGGATGTCGTAAGATACAGCAGACAAGAACTTGAGGTAGCTTGTGAAGATTTCAGCAACATCATTGGATCCTCATCAGACAGCTTAGTTTACAAAGGAACAATGAAAGGTGGACCCGAGATAGCTATAGTATTTTGTGTCAAAGAAGAGCATTGGACAGCATATCTAGAGCTTTATTTTCAGAAAGAGGTGGGACTCGTTCTTTCTTCATGATACGTAGCTACTGTTAATGTCATGCTCTACCTTCTGTAACTTTACCACAGGTGGCGGAATTGGCCAGAATAAATCACGAGAACGTTGGGAAAATTCTAGGCTATTGCAGCGAGAGTAGTCCTTTCACGAGGATGTTGGTGTTTGAGTATGCATCTAATGGGACATTATACGAACACCTTCATTATGAGTAAAATAAATTTGTTTTCATGTCCACTTCAGTATGGTTTCAAGGCGAAATCCTAACTCTTTGAAGTTTGTCACAGATGGAGAGGGATGCAACCTATCTTGGACACGCCGGATGAAAATAGTTATTGGCATCGCTAAGGGACTTGTGAATACCTAATTTTTGCATACTTTTAATATTAGTATTTGGATGATTTTAATTTTTTGTGCATTTTTATTTGCATTCCTTTATTAAAAATACCAACAATATTTTTTACCTTTTTATTTGTATATTTTAGTTTTGTATCTATAAATTATATACACCAAAAAGATTTTTCTTCTACTTGTATGCATCCTTTAGGACTAAATAAAATAATTAGGGGTTAAGAGTTTGGGCTATCGTATTTTTTAATTAAAACTGAGCCAAATTAGCCCAAAACCTGAGCCCAATTCGTCCATACCCAGTCCAATTGAGGGTTGGCCAAGCCTTGGTTCAAAATGACATAGTTTCATGATGAAACTACGTCGTTTCATCAAGTGAAACCAAGACTCAATCTGAGCCCTTCCTTATTTTTGATCCAATGGCCTAGATTTAATTTCACTTGATATAAAAGCCTTCTAAGATCAGATTTTTGACCATTTTAACCCAAAATCTAAACCCTAGCCCCATCTCTCTTCTCTCACTCACCTTCTGCCGCTGCCGCCCCTCTCCATGGCGGCACCACCGCCTGCCGCCGTCCAAACTCCACCAAAACATCACCCCCCCCCCCCCCCCCNTCTCAATCTCCATAGATCTACCTAAATCCGAAACCCTAGCCTTCTCTTCTTTTTGAAATTCGTCAAGGTTGAACCACCTTTACCCCACAACACATACATCAACGGATAGAGTTCTACAAGACCTACCCATTGATGTCAATTTCACCCCAAAAATCCGGCGACTACCCCACTGTCGCCGCCTCCGCCGCTGGCCAACCACCTCCAGCGGCCACCCCACTGCCCGGCCTCCATTGTTACACCATTGTCGCACCAAGTTCTATCTATTTCGGCATATTACACGAAAAGACACCCGTTTCCTTTTGGCATGACGCTGAGTTCAATAAAATTAGCGTCTGTCGAAATGAAACGAGCGTTTCAAGGTTGGACAGC
>ML335888.1:0-11031 GCA_005239505.1 Nicotiana paniculata
TGAATTGCCTATTTGCTTAAGTTGCTTTAATTGTACTACGCGAAGCATGTTAGGCTAGAACTATTTGTTGCCTTGTATTTCTGCACTCTATTTCTGAATATCTTCTTGTTGTGGCTGCGTGTTTACATTGGGACTAAGGATGTGGGATTCCGGTAGCTCCCCCCTTGTTTGTTTACTTTGGGACTGCGGGTTAGATTCCCGATAGATCCCCCTGCATATTTACCTTGGGACTGCGGGTTCGATTCCTGATAGATCCCCCTGCACATATGATGGACTACGAGACGGTATCCTGGGAGATCCTTCGAATATACACATATGATGGACTACGGGACGGTATTCCGGGAGATCCTTTGGATATACACATATGATGGACTATGGGACGGTATCCCGGGACATCCTTCGGATATACACATATGATGGACTATGGGACGGTATCCCGGGAGATCCACAGAACAGTTGAGAAAAGGACTACATGACGGTATCCTGGGAGATCCTCGTTGTTACCATTGTTATTGAGCTGTACATATTCCGTGTTTGCTCCGTTCTTTGTGTTTTTGGGTTATTGCCTTGTTTAACCTGTCTTATTTCACTGCTGTACTCATTATTACTGCCTGTTTTCATACTGTAAATTCCTATTATATTGTTTGACCTCAGTAGGGCCCTGACCTTTCTCGTCGCTACCCGACCGAGGTTAGGCTTAGCACTTACTGAGTACCGCTGTGGTGTACTCATGCCCCTTCCTGTGCATGTTTTTCATGTGCAAATCCAGGTACCTTCAATCAGGTGCACTATCCCCGAGGTTGAGATATACAATAGAGACTTCGAGGTACATCTGCCGCATCCGCAGACCGAGAGTCTATCTTATTCCAGCTTTTGTGAAAAGTTTATCTTTCCTTACAGTTGTGTAGACATTCTGGAGTTAGATCAGGGTATTATATTCTGTTAGCCTGTGGTTCCCGTTAGCTTCCGGGTTTTGGGGTGATGTTGTAGACTTTCGTATTATTTTGGGTTGTATATGCCAAGTGGCATTTATATACAGTCTTCCTTTTTGATTGTTCAACTTTCTTTTACTTAATTAATTTGCGAGTTATGTTGATATTCCACATTGCTAGGCTTACCTAGTTATAGGGACTAGGTGCCATCACGACATGTTCACGGAGGGCGAATTGGGGTCGTGACACATTCCTATGTCCAAAATCATGTAACGAAGCTATCCGAACCATAAAAACCCAATTCGGAGACCATTTACCCATAAGTCAACTTCCGGTTGACTTTTCCAACTAAATAACCAACTTAAGAGACTAAATGTCTTATTTCTCTCCAAAATCACTCTGAACCCGAGCCAACCATTAATAATTCAAGGGCGTGAAGCGAGTACTTCTAGCTGCTTCGCCTGCTTCTTATTATGGCGGCTATGTTTTCGTGGCGAAAATGAACGAAAAGCGAGATGAGCGTGTTTACCTTATATTATAGAAAAGTTTGAGAAATGGGCACCCCTACTATACCCCTAAACTATAAGCTAGCGCGCAACGACTGAAAAGCCGTTGTTGCTTGCTGCTTGCAGGCTCAAAATTCTCTCTTTTGCCTTTCCTCCCTGTCTCAATCACAACATAATAGAGCCGAATCACATATAATGAAGTAGAAACAGGGGAAACGAGGCTAAAACTCTCGGAACGGCCGATCGGGTCGTTACACAAGTGTATTTTCAGGTACTTACAGGGTACTCTGACTTATGGTATGACTTTGCGTGCCCTATCTCCGACTTCCATGATTATTGCCTACTCGGATGCTGATTGGGCTGGTTGTCCAGATAGTCACCGTTGTACTTCAGGTTTTGCTGTGTTCCTCGGATCTAATCTTATATCTTGGCATGTAAAGAAGTAACAAACAATTTCAAAATCATCTACAGAAGCTGAGTACCGGGCTATTGCATACAGTGTTGCTAAGACTTGTTGGATTTGTCACATTCTTTGTGAGCTTGGTATCTTTCTTCATGAACCAATTCGTTTATTGTGTGAAAAAATCAGTTCAACTTACACGACCCGTAATCCAGTTTTATTGATCGCTCGAAACACATTGCTGTTGATTTTCATTTTGTGCGTGATAAGGCTGTACAAGGAGATCTTATAGTTCAATATGTTCCAACACATTTGCAGTTAGCAGATATCTTTACAAAGGGACTGCCTTCATCTCGCTTTTGTTTTCTTCGGGATAATCTGTCCGTTTCTTCCGCCCGTCCAGATTGAGGGGGTGTATTAGTGCATATAGTATATGTAAAATTCCTTTAGTATTACACTTTGTATTCTAAAGAGTCCTTGTTTACATAACCTTGTACTCTAGGTAGAGTCCTTATTGATTTGATACATTTTACTCTGTATATATAATAGACAAAGCTCTCACGTTGAGAGCATCTTGGGCAGAATACTATTCTTCACATATCCGGCCATTCCTTTTATAGTATGGAAATCTTAGGCAAGATGACCTGTTGCTCAAGGACGAAGTTAGAGTGTAGGTGATAACAAAAAGGTCGGGAATCCAAACTAGAGTAAGAATTTGAGAAGTTAATGCGGAAGCAATAACAATAAGGAATTGCACGACTAGAATTGAAGTGCAGAAAATAAAGGATATGGGAAAATTCAGGGAAAGAATTCCAAGAACTTTCAAGGAAGCAAGTTCTATAGCCTTAACAAGATCCAAGCAACAACGTTTTGATTTATTGAAGAAATCAAACGCTTTTACTTAAGAACAAATAAAAAACAATAGATTCAGATCTTGACCACTTTACGAGTAACTTGATACAACAATTAATAACTAGTATTAATCGCCTTTTAAGAATACCACAAAGGAAACAATGATATCACAATAAAGAAGTTATCTTACTACATTAAACTATGAATTAGTAAAGGTTGAAAGATAAATCTCAAAGCATACGTAACAAAAGTCTAAATGAACTCTCAAAGTATAATTGATTCATTAATAATCAAGTACCACAATGAATGAAAAGAACTCCTATTTATAGGAGTAAAAAGTCCTTAAAACTAGGTAGGGTGGCTACCAAGGCAAACCCTAACTTGGAGGCTAATCTAAATACTAGAAAACCTAATAAAAACTAATAAAAATAAAAGGGTGGACCTCCAAATAAAAGGGATTTATTTTGCTCAGAAATGAGGGACACCATTACTGAGCAAAATGATATAATAGCTGAACTTAGAAGGGGAAATAATGTTAGGCCCCAAGCTAGGAGAAATGTACCCCTTGCTACCATTGTAAATCAAGAAAAACCTATAGATGGCTTTAATGATATTGATTTTTATAGGGTGGGAAGAGATAGAAGGGGACGAAGAGCTAGAGTAGAGGATGAAAATATAAGTAGTATAAAGATGAGGATGCCATCTTTCAAGGGAACAAGGAATCCAGACTTGTATCTTGATTGGGAGGGAAAGGTTGAATCCATATTTAACTGTCACAACTACTCTGAAGGTAAGAAGGTTAAAATTTCTGTTGTGAGTTTTCTGACTATGCTGCTATTTGGTGGAAAAAGCTTACTAAGGACAGATTGCAAGAAGGACATGCGCCAATTGCTACTTGGGCTGAGATGAAGAGGGTGATGAGGAAGAGATTTGTGCCATCACACTCAAAGAGAGCTACAACAACGTCTTTAAACATTGAAGCAAGGGTCCATGTCGGTGGATGAATACTTTAAGGATATGGATATGGCTATGATCCAAGCTAATTGTATGGAGGAAGAAGAGACTAGGTTTTTAAATAGTTTGAATAAGAAAATAGCTGATGTAGTTTACAATAATATATAACAATAGATGAGTTAGTTGATTTGTCTGTAAAGGTAGAAAAGAAAAATAAAAGAAAGCAAACTAGCTCTTGGAAAGGTCGGTCAAACACCATCTCCAAGAAGCCATGGCCGAATCAAGAGATGCAGAGTTCTTTTAGACCTCAAGTAGACAAGGGTAAAAGAAAATTTGAGAACAAAGAAGGAGGTAAAACCTTTAACCATAAACCTTCTACACCTTTTAGTTCTATTCAATGTCATAAATGTAAAGTAAAGGGACATATGATGCATGAATGTCCAAGTAGAAGAAACATCATTCTTAGAGAAGATGGGGGATATGAGAGTGAAAAAAGTGAGGGAGAAGAAGAGGGATATGTGAGTGATGAAGATGATGTAGAACTGTCTCATACTGGTATGATTGGGGTGGCTAGAAAGATTATGGGTGGAGAATACAAGAGTAATAAATGTGAGGAAGAGGAGAGAGGTGTGAGTGAAGATGAAGATAAAGTAGAACTACCTTTTAATGATGGAATGATTGGGGTATTTAGGAGGATTATGACTATCAATTTTGGAAGCAATAGTGAAGAACAAAGGGAGAATATATTTCATACTAGGTGTGGGATAAAGGGGAAGACATGTCCTATGATCATTGATAGTGGTGGTTGTGCTAATGTGGTGAGTTCATACTTTGTAGAAAAACTGGGACTTACATGCATGAAACACCCTACTCCCTATAGACTCCAATGGTTAAATGATAGTGGTGAACTAAAGGTAAACAACCAATGCATGATTTCATTCAATGTTGGTAGATATGAGGATGATATTCTTTGTGACATAATCCCTATGCAAGCTTGTCATATCTTACTGGGTCATCCTTGTCAGTATGATAGGAATGTTTTTCTTGATGGAAGGAAGAATAGATATTCTCTTGAGCTTAATGACAGGAAATTTACTCTTGCACCTTTATCGCTTTCTCAAGTGTTTGAAGATCAGAATAAGGGAAACAATGAGAAAACCAAGGGGAGGGATAAAAAGTGATCTTGAGGGAAAAGAAAAGAAAGGAGGCCAAGAGTTAGAAAAAAAGAGATATGGCTGAGAGAAGGAGAGAGAGGGCAGCAAATTGAGAGAAGAGATAAAAAGGGGTTTGAGTGAAAAAATAAAAAGTCTTGGTGAGGGGAAAGAGGCTAAGGAAAGGAAAAAAAAGAGTTTCTATATAAAATCCAAAGAGTGTTTAAATGCAACAAAAGAGGGGTTGCCCATAATACTACTTAGTTACAAAGAAGCTTTGATTAATTTTGAGTTACTAACTTTTTTTTTGCCAAGTAGTATTTCTTCTCTTATGCAGGATTTTGAAGATGTCTTTCCTGAAGATATTCCTAATAGATTGCCACCTTTACATGGCATTGAGCATCAAATTAATTTAGTTCCTGGGTCACAAATCCCAAATAGGCCTGCTTATAAGAGTAATCCAGAAGAGACAAAAGAGCTTCAAAGACAAGTTGAGGAGTTGCTTGAGAAAGGCTTTGTAAGAGAGAGCATGAGTCCTTGCTCTGTTCCCGTCCTATTGGTACCCAAAAAAGGATGGAACTTGGAGGATGTGCATGGATTGTAGAGAATCAACAAGATAAGGGTAAAGTATCACCATCCTATTCCTCGTCTTGATGACATGTTGGATCAATTACATGGATCCAAAATATTTTCTAAAGTTGATCTAAAAAGTGGTTACCATAAGATTCGAATGAATCCTGGAGATGAATTGAAAACTGTTTTTAAGACCAAATATAGGCTTTATGAGTGGTTACTTATTCCTTTTGGCTTGACTAATGCACCTAACACTTTCATGAGATCAATGAATCATATCTTTAAGGATTTTCATAGGAAATTTGTTGTGGTGTACTTTGATGATATCTTGATCTTTTCTAACACTCTGGAGGAACATGGAACACCTAAAACAAGTTTTGAAGTTCTTTGAAAGCAACTTTTATTTGCTAATCTTAAAAAGTGTACTTTTTGTGTGGATCATGTGATTTTATTGGGTTTTGTAGTTAGCTCTAAAGGAGTTGAAGTTGATGAAGAGAAAATCAAAGCAACAAAGACATGGCCTAAACCTAAGAATGTAACTGAAGTTAGGAGTTTTCATGGACTTGCTAATTTTTATAGGAGGTTTGTGAGAGACTTTAGCACCATTGCTTTTCTATCACGACCCAAATTTCCCTCCGTTGGGTACCATGATGACACCTAGTCTTAGGGACTAGGTAAGCCTAACATCTCACTAGGCAACAACAATAATAAAAGAAAATATAACAGTCTCGATATGGCATCTTGACAAAATTTAGTCACAAGCTCTATGAATTCTTTCTACAAATCTAAATACAACTATCTAGGAACAATTAAGTACAGTTGGATTAAAAAGGAAGGTGACTCCGAAGCCTGCGAACACTGTGGCAGGATTACCTTGAGTCTCCTCATCAACGATGATCCATGCAGCTACTATCGGTCAATACCTGAATCTGTGCAAACAAAAAATAATGCACAGAAGAGTAGTATGAGCACACCACGGCGGTGCCCAGTAAGTATCAAGGCTAACCTCAGTGAAGTAGTGACGAGGACTAGTCCGGACACCCACTGGTCTAATAGATAAAAGACATAGCAGTAATGACAGAAACAAAATATTCATCTAAAATCTTCGAATATAATTAACAACAGGAAAATATAAAGCGGAAGGAAGTGCAGTAATTAAAGCAACGAAATAGCATGACAGAAATACGCAAAGAGGAAAGGACAGCACGCAAGCCAAAGTCAGAAATCACAATACCATAAAACAATCAAAGTCAACACCGCATCGATTTACTCACATCAAGCAGTAGCAAGTAGGCTCAATAAAAACTAGTCAAATACTCGAGTAAAAACCTTTAAAATGTGAGTTTATATCGAAAACTTTTGAAAATATAACCTTTTCAAGATATAGGAAAAATCTTCTTTTAAGCATACTTTTTTTGAATGTATACGTATATATATTTATAAAATAATTCGTTAGAACATAGTTCCCTTAAAAATACGTTGTATTAAAATATACTCTCCCATTACTGCTCATTCAAATATCATTTGTTCAAATATACTTTCCTAAATACTGCTCCTTCAAATATCATTTATTCAAATATACTTGCCCAAAATACTGCTCATTCAAATATCATTTATTCAAATATACTATTCCAAATACTGTTCTTTCAAATATCATTTGTTCAAATATACTTTCAAAATAGGAGTCCTTCGAAACTACTTTTCTCGGAGATAATTGCTTTTCCGCTATACATTTCAATATAAGTATATGTGCATACATGTATACTTTTCAATCCATATCTCCTCAATAATAAACCACCGGAACTCAGTTCGTAACTCAATAGATAATCATGCAGTGCAATGCTGGGGAAAGTCTCAGGTCTCGGCCCACAGTCCCAATGTAAATATGCAGCACAATGCAGGGGAAAGTCTCAGGTCTCAGCCTGCAGTCCCAATGTAAATATGCAATGCAATGCAAGGGAAAGTCTCAGGTCATAGCCCCCAGTCCCAATGTAAATATGCAGCACAATGCAGGGGAAAGTCTCAGGTCTCAGCCTGCAGTCCCAATGTAAATATGCAATGCAATGCAAGGGAAAGTCTCAGGTCATATCCCGCAACCCCAATGTAAATATGCAATGCAATGCAAGGGAAAGTCTCAGGTCATAGCCCCCAGTCCCAATGTAAATATGCAATGCAATGCAAGGGAAAGTCTCAGGTCATAGCCCGCAGTCCCAATGTAAATATGCAATGCAAGGGAAAGTCTCAGGTCATAGCCGGCAGTCCCAATGTAAATATGAAATGCAATGCAGTGAAATACACGGAGAGAAAACAACCAGAACACAGTGAACACATTGCACAAACCACAACAAGCACCACAACAAACAAAAGACAAATGCAAGGTGTGACAATAAGTTCAACACGAGATCTTTAATCAAAATAATGGCAAACTCACTAATAAGCAGAAGTCACTTAAGGGAGAAACCAAGTATCAATGAAGCAATGTAACGAGGAGAAAACCTAACAAATTATAGCAATAATTCACAATACTCAAGTCAATAAATAGAGAACCAATCATCCCGGCAAGGGAAACAACTATAACCAATCTCGCTTAACAATTTGTTTCACGGAGTAAACTCAGCTTAAACAAATATTCAATATTAAGAGGCACCAAGGAAACACCACCAATACGAGTGACGACCAACTATACCTAAGTAACATTTAAGGTGAATCATGTAAATCATCATGTACGACTCACGGGCATGCTTGACACTAAACTATAGATATTCCAATTCCTGTTAAACAATTATATGACTCGATGATACTAATTCTAATCAATTAGGAAGTTTGTGAAGCAATTTTAGCATAGTGATAGACGAGGAAAAATATTCAGCTAAGTCAAAATAAGATTAAATAATCAACAAAGAGGAATCGAAGTCAAGGAAATCTAATTCAAACAGAGGAGGATGAAGCTAGTAATCAGAAACTTAACCATAACAGTTACCACTTCATATGGCGGAGATATAGGGACCTAAGAATCCTAAAAGGACAACCTATTTGCAAATAAGTTTGAGTACACACTCGTCACCTCGCGTACACGGGCTACAATCAACATAGAAGACTCAAATCCTAAGGGGTAGTTCCCTCACACAAGGTTAGGCAAGATACTTACCTCGAAGACGACAACCGGTACTTGAGAATGGAATTCTCGGGCGGGAAGACCTCCGGACGGCTCAAATCAACTAAAATAACATTAAAATGTACATGAAACCCTCAAAACCCGACAAATTTTACCAATTCCGATTACGCATTTTGATACGAGTTCACCCATACTAAATTTATCGAATTCCGATGTCATTTGGTTGTTCAAATCATGAATTTTCAATTTAGAAATTTCCTTCCAAAAACCCAAGTTTCTTCAACCCAAAACACTATTTAAATGATAAAAATAAGAACTAATTCATGAAATATAATCAATTCTAGTTAAAGAACACTTACCCATTCGAATTGTGTGAAAAACCTTCAAAGAATCGCTCAAAACCGAGTTCTAGAACTCAAAATGTGTTAAAAATGGATTAACTCTCGTTTTTGGAATTTTATAATCTGCCCAGGTGTTTATGTGACGACCCAAAGGGTCATCACCTATTTTATTACCCATTCCATACTTCCGAGGCCTTAAAAATATCATATGTAGTTTCCTCGATTTGCGTGCGCAGTCCGGGCGCGTAGCCGGACAACTTAAATATGAAATTCTGTGAAAAATGCTAAAATTTGATATTAAAATGAGTAAATTTGACTCCGGTCAACATTTTAGGTAAACGGATCCGGACCCGTAATTTGACGGTCCCGGAGGGTCCGTAGGAAAATATAGGACTTGGGCGTATGCCCGCAATCGAATTCCGAGATCCCAAGCCCGAGAAATGAATTTTTGAGTAAAATTGTTTTTCTAAGATTTATAAAGAAAAGTGAAATGAAAATTGGTTATAATGTGTTGGTATCGGGCCCTTATTTTGGTTCCGGCGCCCGGTACAAGTCTTATATGTGATTTAAGATATTTATGTGAAGTTTGGTTGAAATTGGACGTCGTTTGACGTGTTTCGAACTTAAAACTCTAAATTTGAAGGTTTATGAAGTTTGAAGAAAAACTAGTGATTTTGAGGTTTGATTCATTGTTTTTATGTTATTTTGGTGGTTTCATTACTCGAATAAGTCCGTAGGATTATTTTGAGGTCGTGTGTACATTGGGTTTGAGGTCCCGAGGGCTCGGGTGAGTTTCGGGTAGGTCCCGGGAGGTCTTTAGGCTTAAAATATAGCTGTTGGAGGTCACAGAACTCAGATCTCTGAACTTACCACCGAGACACGCGGTCCTTTTTCGCGGACCGCGCTGAGGGCTTCGCGGCCGCGGTCGTTTTTTCATAGTCTGCGGTGGAGGAGCTGGGCCACTGGTCCGACTTCGGAGGCCTATATCTTTTTATCTACAAGGAATTTTGAGATGATTTAAAACTAAATGTTGTAGCCCTTCGTGTCTAGTTTTTAGAAAGGTAAAGAATTCATAATTTGAACATCTGTAGAGAAAGTTATGGCCAAAATACTAAAGCATGTCACTGCAGTCATTTTTCTTGATTTTCTTCAGCTTTTCTTGGCCTTTGCTAGCGCGGCCACGGTCCATTTTTTGTGGTCCGAGGTGGGGGACCTGAGGGGGGTATAAGTGGATGGGATTTTCAGTTATTTTCATTTTTCAAAGCCCTAAAAATATAAGAGGCGATTTTCCAAACACTCTTTCTTCTCCAAAACATTAGTAAGTAATTTCTAACTCATCTTCTTTACTCCTTAACTTCTTTTTGCAAGATTTCACCCTGGAATCTAAGCCTAAAACATGCAATTTAGAGTAGAAAATTGGAAATTTGGGTAGAGTTAGACCTTTTTGAATTTTCTTGATTTAGACCTCGTTTTGGGGTCGAATTTGAAAACAAATTATATATTCGGGCTCGTGGGTGACATGGTTTTGGTCCGAGCCTCGTGTTTGGACCAAGCGGACCCGGAGTCGAATTTTGTTATTTTGGAAGAATGCATGGAAATGGTTAACTAGGCTATGTAATTGAATTATTGAATCCTTATTGATATACTTGAGTTAATTATGTCTAGATAATACCATTCCGGAGTTGAATTCTAAAGGAAAGGCGGTGTTAGAGGGTTGATTGCTATATTTTGGACCCGAGGTAAGTGTTTGGTCTAACCTTAGCTTGAGGGAATAGGAGTTGAGTCTTATTTGCTACTTGCTAATTGTCGAGTACGATGTATAGGCATGGTGACGAGTATCTATACATTGGTGTCTAGCATGACCGTGAGTCTTTATATTACGAATACTCTGATTTTGTTGTAACTTCCATGCTTAATGATGATTTCTATATGTTGTAAAGAGCATGTGAAGGGAATTGTGATCTTTAAACTTCGAGGAGCATTTGTAACACGAACGATGAAGATATATGAGATAATTGAATCCTTTGGAGCATTGGCTCAAGTGATAGAGTAAATTATGAAATGAAAGTGGAAGAAAGAGAAAGAGTTATTAAAATATACCTTTGCCGGGTCCTTGTTGCCTTGGTGATTATTTCCCTTGCTGGGATGTTGAGATTACTGTTATTGTTCCCTTGCCGGGATTTAATTGTTTAATTGATGTTCCCTTG
>ML335888.1:11695-94687 GCA_005239505.1 Nicotiana paniculata
ACATCTCTCCCCACAACATGTTCCCCTTCCCTTATTGATTGATTACTTTCTATATTTCTTTTCAGTTGTACATATATATATTCGAATTGCACAGGTTTACTTGGTAGTCTGGTTCTAGCCTCGTCACTACTTCGCCGAGGTTAGGCTAGGCACTTACCAGTACATGGGGTCGGTTGTACTGATGCTACACCTGCACTTCTTTATGTTGTGCAGATTACGCAGCCGGACCCGGAGGACATCATTAGTGGGAGTGTCTTTCAGCTTATCCTAGAGGCTTCAAGGTATACCCGCTGGCATTCGTGGGCCTTGGCGTCTCTCCCATCCCTATGTCTTCGTTTATGTCTTATTTTCCTCTAGTTTCAGAGACAGTCATGTATTTCCTTTCAGACTTTGTATTTAGCACTCTATTAGACAGTTCGTGTGTTTGTGACTCCAGGTTTTGGGAAAATTATGCGTCGATGTATTATGTTATCTTTACTTAGTTTTGAAAACCATATTTATTTATTTCCGCTGTTAAGTTCTGAGCTGTTTTTAGCTTATTCTGTTAAATTGATGTTTTCATGCTAGTTTAACTGTACACGTTGGCTTGTCTAGCGAGTTCAACGTTAGACGCCATCACGGTCCAATGGTGGCATTTCGGGGTGTGACAGTTTAATGAACCGCGATCGCGGAAATACGTATGCGATCGCGTAGAGGAAAATATTATAGGCTTGAAATGATTCTATGCGATCGCAAGTTGGCGTATGCGATCGCAGAGTATGAAGGAAATAGACAGATGCGAACGTGAGGGCTTCTATGCGATCGCGAAGAAGAAGAATGTGTGCTTCTGCGATCGCGAATGTTTTTATGCGATCGCGATGAACGAAAACTGGGCGGCCAAAAATAGCTCTATGCGATCGCGGCTCCAAATATGTGATTTCATAGAAGGAAACCAGAAATCAGAATCAGCAGTTCAAAACTAGGGAAAAAGGACTCGACACCCGTTCGGAACACACCCAAGCTCTCGGGGCTCAAAACCAAATATACACACAACCTCAAAAACATCCTACGGACTTATTCGAGTAATATAAACACCAAAATAACATCATAAGCATCGAATTAAACCTCAAAATCAATGAAATTTCTAAAAACTTCTTTAAACATCATTTTTTTTTGCATTTAAGGTCCGAATCACGTCAAACTAAGTTCGTTTCTTACCAAATTCCACAGATAGCACATATAAGACATATCGAACCTGTACCGGGCTCCGGAACCATGATATGGGCCCAATATCACAGGTTTCAAGCCAAATTTCATTTTCAAAAACTTTTATAATTTTTCCGAAAACAATTTTCTTTAAAATTTCATTTCTCGGACTTGGGACCTCGGAATTCAATTCCGGGCATACGCCCAAGTCCCATATTTTCCTAAGGACCCTCCGGGACCGTCAAATCACGGGTCCGGGTCTGTTTATCAAAAACATTGACTGAAGTCAACTTTATTAAAATTTCCAATACAAAATTATCATTTTTTATCAATTTCTTTTCACATAAAGACTTTCCGGCTACACACCCGGGCTGCGCACGCAAATTGAGGTGAGATAGAAGGAGGTTTTCATGACCTCGGAACACAAAATTAGCTAGAAATATATGGGATGACCTTTTGGGTCATCACATTTTCCTTTAACTGAAGTTATTAAAAATGATAAGATTTTTACATGGGGAAAAGAACAAGATGATGCTTTTAACTTTTTGAAAGAAAAGTTATGTTCTGCTCCTTTGTTATAATTGCATGATTTCTCTAAATATTTTGAAATTGAATGTGATGCTTCTGGCAAAGGAATAAGTGTTGTTTTGATGCAAGATTCTAAACCTATTGCCTACTTTAGTGAGAAGTTGAGTGGAGACACATTGAACTATTCCACTTATGACAAAGAGCTATATGATTTGGTAAGGGCTATAGCCACATGGCAACATTACTTGTGGCCAAGAGAGTTTGTTATTATAACTGACCATGAATCCTTGAAGTACTTGAAGAGTCAAGGTAAACTTAGTAGGAGGCATGCTAAGTGGATTAATTTCTTACAAACAAGGGAAAGAGAATGTTGTTGCTGATGCACTTTCAAGAAGGCATGTCTTAGTTTCTACTTTGACTTCTAAATTGATGAGTTTTGATCAAATCAAGGGACTTTATGCCAATGATGTTTATTTTGGCAAGATTTTGCAGATTGTAAGTTGGGTCCTTTTGAGAGGTTTAATCTTCAAGATTTGTTTTTTTTAAGGAAAATAAATTGTGTATCCCTAATTGCTCTTTACGTGAAGTATTTGTAAGGGAAGCACATTGTGGAGGGCTTATGGGTCACTTTGGAATCCCAAAGACATTAGACATACTTGCTAAAAATTTCTTTTAGTATGGCATGAAAAAGACGTTGAAAGAGTGTGTGCACAATATTTGGAATTTAAACAAGCTAAATCTAAAGTATTACCTTATGGTCCTTACACGCCATTACCTGTTCCTACTTCACCTTGGATTGATATTCTATGAATTTTGTGTTAGGATTACCTAGAACAAGGTATGGTAAGGATAGTATATTTGTTGTGGTTGATAGGTTCTTCAAAATGGCTCGTTTTATTCCTTGTTTAATTACTAATGATGCTTTACATGTTACTGATCTATTTGTAATAGAAGCTGTTAAATTGCATGGTATACCTAGAACTATTGTTAGTGATAGGGATGCTAAGTCTTTGAACCACTTTTGACGTGTACTTTGGGGGAAGTTAGCCACTAAATTGTTGTTTTCTACTTCTTGTCACCCACAAACTGATGGACAAACTAAAGTAGTTAATAGAACCTTAGGAAACATGTTGAGGGCTGTTTTGAAAGGTAAATTAACTTCTTGGGAAGATCACTTACCTATGATTGAATTTGCTTACAATAGAACAATCCATTCTTCGACATGTATGTTTCCTTTTGAGGTTGTTTATGGTTTTAATACCTTTACTCCCCTTGATATATTACCATTACCTAATAATGCTAATCTTGATGGTAGGACAAAGGCTGAAATGATGAAAACAATTCATGAGAAAACAAGGCTAACAATTGAGAAAAAAAAATGAGCAAACTGCCTTGAGAAAAAAAAAGGATAAAAAACAAGTTGTTTTTCAACTTGGAGATTTAGTTTGGGTTCACTTTAGAAAGGAGATATTTCCTTCCAAAAGGAAGTCAAAGTTGCATCCTAGAGGAGATGGCCCTTTTCAAGTCCTTGAAAAGATTGGAGACAATGCTTACAAGTTGGATCTTCCTGGTGAGTTTTAAGTAAGTGCTACATTCAATGTTGTTGACTTGTCTTTGTTTGATGTAGGATCGAACTTGAGGACGAATTATTTTCAAGAAGAGGGGAATGATAGCATCAAGGACAAGGATAGAATTTTGGAAGCTCCAAGAAGGCTATTTACAAAATCTCAAGCTAAAGAATTACAGACTAAGGTTGCTGGACTTCAATGGCAAATAAAAAAGCTTTTAATTGTAGAGTAAGAGCTCAAGACCAAAGGCGATGAATTGTAAAACTTTTACAATTATTTGGTAGCCCAAATTGAAGTCCAAGAGGAGGAAGATTGAGTCCCAAAATTAGCCCTTGAAGTTCACCAAAAGGGCACCCAGAAGAGCTTAATATGAGCTTAAAAGAGGTCCAAAAGGGGGTATTTCAAAATAAAACCAATTGAAATCCAAAAAAATGGCCCAAACTAGTATTTTTAAGGCCCAAATCTTCCCCTTTTATTTTTATTAGTTTTTATTAGGTTTTCTAGTATTTAGCTTAGCCTCCAAGCTAGGGTTTGCCTTGGAAGCCATCCTACCTAGTTTTAAGGACTTTTTATTCCTATATATATGAGTTCTTTTCATTCATTGTGGCACTTGATTATTGATTAATAATATTATACTATTATACTTTGAGAGTTCTTTTGAACCTTTGTTACTTATGCTTTGAGATTTATCTTTCAACCTTTACTAGTTCATAGTTCAAGGTAGTAAGATAAATTCTTTATTGTGATATCATTGATTCCTTTGTGGTACTCTTAGAAGGCGATTAATACTAGTTATTAATTATTGTCTCAAGTTACTCGTAAAGCGGTCAAGATTTGAATCTATTCTTTTTGATTTGTTCTTAAGTAAAGGCGTTTGATTTCTTCAATAAATCAAAACGTTGTTGTTGGGATCTTGTTAAGGCTATAGAACTTGCGTTCTTGGAAGTTCTTGGAATTCTTTCCCTGAATTTACCCATATCCTTTATTTTCTGCACTTTAATTCTAGACGTTCAATTCCTTATTGTTATCGCTTCCGCATTTACTTCTCAAATTCTTACTCTAGTTTGGATTTCTGGCCTTTTTGTTATCAAGTTACTTATCCGGCCATTCCTTTTATAGTATGAAATCTTAGGCAATATGACCCATTGCTCAAGGACGAAGTTAGAGTGTAGGTTACAGGTTTGACTGAACCCAATAATTTTAGTTTGAAATTATTTAATTTTAAAAATTTATCGAAAATGTATAAAGTTTTAAGTTAAAATTTGTGTTGTTTCTTCTCCTCTGCCGTTACTAACACGTGCGATTACAATGGCGAGTGAAGAAAAATGGATAGACCAAAAAAGGGATAACACCTCTTCAGAAAGTTAACATGAGTACATGCAAAAGTAATTTTAAAAACTCTGACCTTTTTAGCACCTTTATTCTCCTCATTGCAAGTGTCCATTCCTGTAACGACCCGACCAGTCGTTTTGAGCTCTAGCGTGTCGTTCTGCGGTTTGAGGCCATGAGCAGCTTCGTTTCAGGTATTATGACCCATGGGCATGGTCGAAATTGAATTTCAGGAAGTTTAGAGTTGGTTTGGAAAGAAAATTCTCATTCAGAAGCCTTGAGTTGGTGAAATCAACTAAGATTGGAATTTTGAGTAAACAATCTCCGAATAAGGATTTGAAGGTTCCAGCAGGTTCGTATGATGATTTCGGACTTCGGTGTATGTCCGGATCGGGTTTTGGATAACCCGGGAGCGTTTCAGCGTATATTATGGAAGTTAGCATTTTAGAAGGATTTCATGAATTTGGGGTTGGAGTGTATATCAGTGAGGTTGATGGCCGTTTGGGATTTTGAGTCTGGGAATAGCTCCGTATGGTGATTCTGGAATTGGGAGCGTGATCAGAAGTGAATTTAGAGGTCCGTATGTCATGTTGGAATCATTTGGATAAAGATAGAAATTGAAGGTTCTTGGGAAATCCGACCGGAAGTGGAAGTTGTAATATCGAGGTAGGAATGCAATTTCGGAAGTTGGAGCAGGTTCGTAATGTTAAATACGACTTGTGCGAAAAATTTGAGGTCAATCGGACGTGATTTGATAGGTTTCAGCATCGGATGTAGAAGTTTGAAATTCTAAGTTCTTAAGGAATTGGATTTGAGTGCGATTCATGATTTCGACGCTGTTTGATGTGATTTGAGGGCTCGAGCAAGTCCGTGTCATGTTTTGGGACAGGTTGGTATAATTGGACAGGGTCCCGGGGGCCTCGGGTGGATTCCGGGTGTTTAACAGATCAAAGTTGAAGTTGGAAGAAGGGCTGAACTACTGTCATCTGGTGCAACCGCACATGCGAGGCTTTGACCGCAGGTGCGGCTTGGGATTCGCAGGTGCGAGTGTGGGCTTGGCTTGGTTGGGAACCGCAGGTGCGATGGATATTCCGCACCTGCAAAGCCGCAGGTGCAGGCAGTGGGGGTTCAGGTGGAATTTGGCTGAAATTGAGGGAAACTACAGGTGCGGGGGATTTGGTCGCACCTGCGAGATCGCAGGTGCGGAGGAAGGACCGCATGTGCGGAAAATGCCTGGGCAGAATGTTTTAAAAATCGGGTTTGAGCCATTTCTCTCTCATTTATCATTTGGTTGAGACGATTTTGGAGATCTTTTCAAGGGGGATTTCACCAAGCATCAAGTGGTAAGTTGTTCTACTTGGTTCTAAGGTCAAATACAAGATATTGCATGGATTTTTGAGCATGAAATTGGTAGGAAAATTGAGAAACTTTGAAGAAATCTAGAATATGGAAAATTTGGATTTTTAACCACGAATTGAGCCTGAACATTGTAAAAAATTATATATTTGAGTTAGTAAGGTTATGGGTAGAATGTATCTTCGAGAATTTCTGATTCCGGGCACGTAGGCCTGAGGGCATTTTGGTCATTTCTCCGGGCGGGGTTGGGAAAGTATATAATCTGAATTTGTTGTTAGTATTAGGATGAATTTTCATTGCTTTGTCATTTATGTGGTAGTTTCGGAGCGTTGTGCATCCGTTGGGGTCATCGGAAGGGATCGAAAGCCGGTGTTGGAATTTCGGAGTGAGGTAAGTCTCCTTTCTAACTTTGTGAGGGGGAATCGTCCCCCTAGGTGAATTAATTCAGTATATGTTATTATCTTTGGGGGACGATAGTCCGTGTGTAGCTACTATTATGCCATGTCCGGGTAGCCTAGGACCCACTAGCATGCTTTATGTGTGTACCTGTAACCCTGCACTGCTAATATAACCGAAAACGTGATTGAAAGTTTAAACGAAAACTAGAGTTCATATTGTTAACCTTCAAAAAAAGAAAATTTGTTTCTGCTGTGAATATATGTGTACCTATATTTCATGTTTCTTTTAATAAAGACTTCACCATTTTTCGTTAGAAAAATGGTTTTCTTGATAAAATACGAATTTATTCTGTGGATATGTGTAACTTTGGGTGCCTGAGTCGCTTGAGTGATTCGCGAGCAGGAAGACCCTATATTTGTGTGTGTATTCTTATGAGCACCTGAGTCGCATGTATGATTCGCGAGCAGGCTAGCCGTATTATATTGAGAGGTGCACTTTTGGGACGGGCTGTTTGATCCTCGGCAGTGCACAGAGAGGATTATTATATTGAGAGATGCACTTTTGGGACAGGCCAATCGATCCTTCGGTAGTGCATAGAGAGATTGAGAGATGCACTTTTTGGACGGGCCGATCGATCCTTCGGTAGTGCATAGAGAGATTGAGAGATGCACTTTTGGGACAGGCCGATCGATTCTTCGGCAGTGTGTAGAGAGGTTGAGAGATGCAATTTTGGGATAGGCCGATCGATCCTTCGGCAGTGCATAGAGAGGTTGAGAAGTGCACTTTTGGTATGGGCCATTCGATCCTCGGCAGTGCACGGGCGCCACTATCTTATGACTCCGGCCGGTTGTCTTACCCTTGTGTGCGCATGACTATTTGGTACTATTCTATTGGTATTGGCTTGATATATTTTTGGGAAAAAGGAAAGTGTACATTGTTGTTTATTCTCAGTGGTTACCTAGATTTCTGTACATGATATGTACTCGTTGCTCACTGTCTTACATGTCTATTGTATTTCATCATATTCTGTCATATGTTGTATTGTAGGACCTTAGTAAGAGTCTAATTTCCCCCCTCGTCACTACCTCTCTGAGGTTAGGCGGGCGACTTACTGAGTACATGTTGTTTTTGTACTCATGATGCACTTGCTGTGCATTTTATTGCACAGGTACTTTCATAGCAATGTGGAGGATTCGGAGACTTAGGCGAGCTGCACCATCCAGAGGCGATCCGCAGATGGCAGAGTCATCTTCATTCTGTATTTATTCATTTTTAAATTTCCTTGTCCAGTTGTATTTCAGACAGGCTTGAAGTGATTGTATAACTTCTTAGAAACTGCTCATGTACTTGTGACACCGGGTTCTGGGGATGTGTTGGGATTTATTTCATTAAACTAAATTGATGTGCTGTCGTATTTAAGTTTACTAAAGTTTATTTATTTTATTATGAAATGCAAGAAAAGGTAACGATTTCGAAAATGTTAAAACTGGAAAGTTATTTCAATTAATTAATGGTTTGGCTTACTTGACCTTGTGTCCAGCGCCATCACGGCCTTAGGGATTTTGGGTCGTGACAACTCGCTTCATTGTGATAAAGCCTACAATTGCTGTAGATAGGTCAGACATTATGTTACATCATTATAAAGTTGCCTCCAGCCAAGAGCTCACCATTGAAAGGATAAAAGAAGATTATCTGGTCTATGCTGGTAACTATATCCAGATCCCAAGTTAACCAGGTACACAATATTACAATAATTATGCGTTAGGTATAATCTCCGAAATGCGATATAGAGATGATGATTGAGAATATAGTAGAGAAGGTGGCGATGATGAGGAGAAGTTTTTAGGAAATGAGTTAGAGTTATATGATGTTGATCAGAAAATGGAGAATGATTTCATTGAAGAGGATATGGTTGTAGGTTCAATCTCCGGAATGCGATATAGAGATAAAGATTCTTTGTTTGCATTCTACAAAGAACATGCACGATTGAAAAGTTTCTCTGTCGTCAAAACAAATTCCAACAAGAAGGGTGGTGACACTGCCAGGTACATAACTTAATGTTGTGATAGGGCTAGGATTCGCAAAACTACGTTTACCACCAAGAGTAACAATTTCAAAGATAGACTCAGTGTTGTTTTGGATGATTCTGGTTGTTGGCGTGCCTCTAAGGTTGTTCAAAATCACAATCATGATTTTCTCCCTTCCATATCGCGCCTGATGGCTAGACATAATGTCACGCCCCGAAATCCCACCATCGGGCCGTGATGGCGTCTAACGTTGAGCCCGCTAGACAAGCCAACGTGTAAAGATATACTAGCATATTAACATCAATTTAACAAGATAAACTAAATAGTTCACAATTTAACAGCGGAGATAAATATGGTCTTAAGCTGAATAAGGACAACATAATACAACAACGAGTAAATTTTCCCAAAACCTGGAGTCACAAACTCACGAACTGTCTATAAGAGTGCTAAATACAAGTCTGAAAGGAAATACATGTCTGTCTCTAAAATTAGAGGAAAAATAAGACAGAATCGAAGACATAAGGATGGAAGAGACGCCAAGGCCCATGAACGCCAGCGGGTATACCTTGAAGCCTCTATGATAAGCTGGAAGACACTCCCACTCATGATGTCCTCCGGGTCCGGCTGCGTAATCTGCAGAACATAAAGAAGTGCAGGTGTATCATCAATACAACCGACCCCATGTACTGAGTAAGTGCCGAGCCTAACCTCGCGAAGTAGTAACGAGGCTAAGACACGACAACAAAATGTACCTGTGCAGTTCAATAATATAGCAGAAACTAAGCAAGAATACAATTACGAAGAGAACATGATGGGGGTAAGAGATAGAAAATACTGAAATGACAGAAACGAAAATAACAGTCTGAAATATCTGAAAATAATAACGGGAAATGACAACACAGATTAAACAGTGAAAGATGCGGCACAACATGTCCCTCGTGCATAATAACAATATAAAACACGGCCCAGAATGTCCCCTCGTGTATAATCGATATAAACACGACACGGAATGTCCCCTCGTGCATAATAACTATAAAACATGGCATGGAATGTCCCCTCGTGCATAATCAATATAAAACATGGCACGGAATGTCCCCTCGTGCATAATCAATATAAAACATGGCACGGAATGTCCCCTCGTGCATAATCGATATAAAACATGGCACATAATGCATAATCAATATAAAACATGACACGGAATCACCCTTCGTTATTTAACACTCTTCCTCACCCAAACAAAAATCACAAAGAAGGGCAAGAAAATAAACTAAAAATGGAAATCCCGGCAAGGGAACTATACAATGATGACCCGGCAAGGATATATTTCAATAACTCTTTCTCTTTCTTTCACTTTCATTTCCATGATTTATTGTATTACTTGAGCCAATGCTCCAAAGGTGTCATTATCTCATATACCTTTATTATTCGTTTCACAATTTGAGCCAACGCTCCAAACGTGTAATTATCTCATATATCTTCATTATTCGTTTCACAATTTGAGTAGTGCTCCAAAGATGTAATTATCTCATATTTCAATTTGAGCTAATGCTCCAAAGATGCTTAAAAATTACGATTCCCTTCACATGCCCGTTACAACATATAGGAATCATCAATTAGGCATAGAAATTACAACAAAGTCAGAATATTTATAATATAGGGACTCACATTCATGCTAGACACCAATGTATAGATACACGTCACCATGCCTATACATTGTATTGACAATTAGAAAATAGCAAATAATACGCAATTCCTATTCCCTCAAGCTAAGGTTAGACCAAACACTTACCTCGGGTCCAAAGTATAGCAATCAACCCTCTAACACAACCTTTCCTTTAGAATTCGACTCCGGAATGGTATTATCTAGACATAATCAACTCAAGTATATCAATAAGGATTAAATGATTCAATCACATGGCCTAATTATCCATTTCCTAGCATTCTTCAAAAATTATCAAAATTCGACCCCGGGCCCGGTTGCTCGGATTCTTATAATTCTCGAAGGGAACACTCATCCAAAGCCTAAGGATCATAAATATACCATTTTTACATGATTTCATAGCCAATTCACAGAAAATTCTAAAGTGATCACAAGTTCTAGGTTACTACCCAATTTCTTGAATTTTTGCCCTAGTTTATGTAGTTAATTAAGCTAAGATGCATGCATGAAACTAATTTCCGGGTGGAGTTTACTTACCTTGCAAGACCTGGGTGATAGCTCTTAAAAATGGTGGAAATCGCCTAAGGAAGAAGATGGAAAATGAGAAAAATGGGTTTAAAACCCGTATTTAAAACTCACTGCCTGAACAGTGAACCCGCATTTGCGAGAAGAATCTCGCACTTGCAGAAATGGACTGGGGGGGTCTGAGATCGCACCTGCGAAGTGGAGACCGCACCTGCTGTCTCGCACCTATGAGAAATTCTCCGCACCTGCGATAGCTGGCCAGGCCACTGGTGATTGCACCTGCGATACTTGGGACCGCAACTGTGATGCTTGGCAACCGCACCTGCGGTCACACCAGAGAAGGTGCACCAGCAGCTGTGTTTTCTGGTTTTTAGCCCCCGTTAAGTGCCCGGAAGTCACCTGGGCCCACCCGAGCGCTAATCCAAATATACCAACGGGTCCCAAATCATAATACGGACTCGCTCGAGCCTTCGGAACACTCAAAACAATGATAAAACTCGAAATCACGCCCCCAAACCTCAAGAACCAAACTTAGGAATTTTAAGTTTTCTAACTTCGCTAACAATGTGTCGAACTGACTTATAAACCTCGGAATGTTACCAAATTTCACAGATTACTCACACAACATCCTACGAACTTGCCCGTGTGATCAAATCGCCAAAAAAACATCATACACATCAAATTAAGCCTCAAAGTCCATGAATTCTATCAAATTTCATAAAACATCAAATTTTCCCTTTTAAGTCCGAAACCCGTCAAACAAAATCCGATTTCAACCAAAATTTACAAAAAGTGCTTAAACCATATATATGACCTGTACCGCGCGCCCGAACCAAAATACGGGCCCGATACCATCACTTTCTAGTCGGATTTCATTTCCAATTTCCTTAAATATTTTCAGAAAACAATTTTACTCAAAAATTCATTCCTCGGGCTTAGGACTTCGGAATTCGATTATGGGCATACGCCCAAGTCACATATTTTCCTACGGGCCCTCCGGGACTGTCAAATCACGGGTCCGGGTCCGTTTACCCCAAGTGTTGACCAAAGTCAAATTTATTCATTTTAATATCAAATCTTAGCATTTTTCACAGAATCTCATAATTAAGCCGTCCGGCTACGCGCTCGGACTGCACACGCAAATCGAGGCAACTACAAATAAGGTTTTCAAGGCCTCGAAAGTACGGAATGGGTAATAAAACAGGTGATGACCCTTTGGGTCGTCACATTCTCCACCTCTAAAACAACCGTTCATCCTCGAACGAACAAAAGAAGGAGGTACCTGAGTTGGGAAATAAATAAGGGTAACGGCTCCACATATCGGACTCGGACTCCCAGGTCGATACCTCAGGAGGCTGACCTCTCCACTGAACACGAACAGAAAGGAAACTCTTTGATCTCAATTGACGAATCTGCCGGTCTAGAATAGCTACCGTCTCCTCCTCATAAGATAAGTCCTTGTCCAATTGGACAGTGCTGAAATCTAACACGTGGGCTGGATCGCCGTGATACCTCCGAAGCATAGACACATGAAAAACTGGATGCACGGCTGATAAGCTAGGCGACAATGCAAGTCTATAAGCCACCCCTCCCACTCGATCAAGAATCTCAAACGGGCTAATGAATCTAAGGCTGAGCTTGCCCTTCTTCCCAAATCTCATCACGCCCTTCATAGGCGACACTCAGAGAAATACTCGCTCACCAACCATGAAAGCCACATATCGAACCTTACGATCTGCATAACTCTTTTGCCTGGACTGAGCTGTACGAATCCTATCCTGAATGACCCTAACCTTGTCCAAGGCCTCATGAACCAAATCTGTACCCAACAACCGAGCCTCTCCCGGCTCAAACCATCCAACCGGAGATCAACACCGCCTACTATATAAAGCCTCATAAGGAGCCATCTGGATACTCGACTGATATCTGTTGTTGTAGGCAAAATCTGCTAAAGGCAAGAGCTGATCCCATGATCCTCCGAAGTCAATAACACAAGCTCGGAGCATATCCTCCAATATCTGAATAGTCCGCTCGGATTGCCCATCTGTCTGAGGATGAAATGCCGTGGTCAACTCCACCAAGGTGCCTAACTCTCGCTGAACTGCTCTCCAAAAATGCGAGGTAAACTGCGCCCCGGTACAAAATGATAGATACCGGCACACCATGAAGGCGAACAATCTCCCGGATATAGATCTCAGCTAACCTCTCGGATGAATAGGAGACTGCCACAGGAATGAAATGCGCTGACTTGGTCAGCCTTTCAACAATGACCCAAACTGCATCGAACTTCTTCCGGGTCAATGAAAGTCCAGTAACGAAGTCCATAGTGATCCTCTCCCGCTTTCACTCGGGAAGCTCAATCCTCTTAAATAAACCACCAGGCCTCTGATGCTCCTACTTAACCTGTTGACAATTCAAATACCGCGCCACATATGCCACAATATCCTTCTTCATTCTACGCCACCAATAATGCTGCTGCAAGTCCTGATACATCTTCGCGGCGTCCGGATGAATAGAGTACCGGGAACTATGGGCCTTCTCTAAAATCAACTCTCAAATCCTATCAACATTAGGCATACAAACTCTCCCCTGCAATCTCAAAAAACCATCATCATCTAAGGTCACCTGCTTGGTACCTCCGCGCTGCACCGTGTCTCTAAGGACACACAAATGGGGATCATCAAACTTTCGATCATGGATACGCTCCAATAATGAAGAGCGAGCAACCGTACAAGCCAATACTCGACTAGGCTCAGAAATATCCAACCTCAAAAATCGATTGGCCAAAGCCTGAACATCCAAAGCAAGCGGCCTCTGACTGACCGGAATAAAAGCAAGACTGCCTATGCTAGCTGACTTCCTACTCAAAGCATCGACCACCACATTGGCCTTCCCCGGGTGATTTAAGATGGTAATATCATAATCTTTCAACAACTCCAACCATCTCCTCTGCCTCAAATTCAATTTCTTTTGCTTGAACAAGTACTGGAGACTCTTATGATCCGTGAACACCTCACATGCTACGCCATACAGATAGTGCCTCCAAATCTTCAATGCATGGACAATGGCTGCCAACTCCAAGTCATGCACTGGATAGTTCTTCTCATGAATCTTCAACTTCCTTGAAGCATAAGCAATGATCTTTCATCCTGCATTAATACTGCACCAAGCCCAATATGGGAAGCATCACAATAGGCTGCATAAGGCCCTGAACCTGTGGGCAAAACCAATACCGGTGCCGTAGTCAGATCTGTCTTGAGCCTCTGAAAGCTCACCTCACACTCGTCCGACCATCTGAACTGGGCACCCTTCTGGGTCAACCTGCTCATCGAGGCTGCAATAGATGACAACCCCTCCACGAACCGACGATAATAGCCTACCAATCCCAAGAAACTCCGAATCTCTATAGCTGATGCAGGTCTACTCCAATTCTTGACTGCCTCAATCTTATTCGAGTCAATCTGAATACCCTCCGCTGATACGACATGACCCAGGAATGTAACTGAACTCAACCAGAACTCACACTTTGAAAACTTTGCATATAGCTGGCTATCCTTCAGAGTCTGAAGAACCACTCTTAGATGCTGCTCGTGCTCCTCCTGAATGCGGGAGTATATCAATATATCATCAATGAAGAATATCACGAACGAGTCCAAAGAAGGCCTGAACACTCGGTTCATCAAGTCCATAAAAGCTGCTGGGGCATTCGTCAACCCAAACGACATGACTAGAACTCGTAATGCCCGTACCGAGTGAGGAAAGCTGTCTTAGGGACATTGGATGCCCTAATCCTCAATTGATGGTAGCCAGATCTCAAGTCTATCTTTGAACATACCTTGGCACCCTGAAGCTGATCGAACAAATAATCAATCCTCGATAGTGGATACTTATTCTTGATTGTAACCTTGTTCAATTGCCGGTAATCAATGCACATCCTCGTCGAACCATCCTTTTTCTTCAAAAACAATACTGGAGCACCCCAAGGAGAAACGCTGGGCCTAATGAAACCCTTCCCAAGCAAATCCTGCAACTGTTCCTTCAACTCTTTCAACTCTGGCGGGGCCATGCGATACGGCGGAATAGAAATGGGCTGGGTGCCCAGAGCTAGATCAATGCAGAAATCAATGTCCCTGTCGGGTGGCATCCCTGGCAGGTCTGAAGGCAAGACCTCAGGAAACTCACGAACCACGGGAACCGAATCAATAGAGGGAACCTTAAAACTGGAATCGCGCACATAAGCCAAATAAGCCAAACACCCCTTCTCGACCATACGCCCAGCCTTCACGTACGAAATCACACTGCGGTAGAATGATCAGGAGATCCTTTCCACTCCAAACGGGGAAAATCTGACAAGTCTAAGGTCACCGTCTTGGCATGACAATCCAAGATAGCATGATATGGGGATAACCAGTCCATCCCCAATATAACATCAAAGTCGACCATACCTAAAAGCAACAAATCAACACGGGTCTCAAGACCCCCAATCACCACAACACAAGAACGATGGACTCGATCAACCATGATAGAATCACCCACCAGTGTAGATACATAAATAGGAATACTCAGCGGATCACTAGGCATGACCAGGTATGGTGCAAAATAAGAGGACACATACAAATACGTAGACCCTGGATCAAATAGCACTAAAGCATCTCTGTCACAAACCCGAATAGTACCTGTAATTACTACATCTGAAGACTCAGCCTCTGGCCTGGCTGGAAGAGCATAACATCGGGGCTGGGACCCACCACCCTGAACTACATCTCTGGGACGGCCGACTGGTGGCTGGCCTCCACCTCTGGCGGTCTGAGCTCCAACTCTATGACCTCTACCTCTACCTCTAGCACCTCTACCTCCACCTTTAGCTGGCTGTGCAGGCTGTGGAACACCTGGTGCCTGAACCATGGCACGAGAACCCTGATGCTGAGGCCCACCAGAACCTCGGGGGCAAAACCTGGAAATATGCCCCAAACCACCGCAAGTATAACAAGACCTCTGCTGATGTGACTGCTAACTCTGGAACTGCCCCTGTCGATCCTGATAACCACTCTGGAAATTATGAAGCGGCGGTGCACCGATAGATGCTGGTGGCGCACTGTAAGGCTGCTGATCAGAATAGTGCGTCTGATAACCACGACCACCTGAAGTACCATGGGAAACCTGGAGAGCTGCCTGAAAAGGTCTGGGAGGATGACCTCTGCTTGAAGAATCCCCGCACCAGATGAGGCCCCACTAATGATGTCCTCCGGGTCCGGCTACGTAATCTGCACAACATAAAGAAGTGCAAGTGTAGCATCAGTACAACAAACCCCATATACTGAGTAAGTGCCGAGCCTAACCTTGGCGAAGTAGTTACGAGGCTATGAAACGACAACAAAATGTACCTGTGCAGTTCAATAATATAGAAGACTAAGCAAGAATACAATTACGGGGAGTACATGCTGGGGGTAAGAGATAGCAAATATTGAAATGAAAGAAACGAAAACAACAGTCTGAAATGTCTAAAAATAATAACGGGAAATGACAACACAGATTAAACAGTGAAATATGCGGCACATCATGTCCCCTCGTGCATAATAACAATATAAAACACGGCACGGAATGTCCCCTCGTGCATAATCAATATAAACACGGCATGGAATGTCCCCTCGTGCATAATAACTATAAAACATGGCACAAAATGTCCCCTCGTGCATAATCAATATAAAACATGGCACGGAATGTCCCCTCGTGCATAATAACTATAAAACATGGCACAAAATGTCCCCTCGTGCATAATCAATATAAAACATGGCACGGAATGTCCCCTCGTGCATAATTGATATAAAACATGGCACAGAATGCATAATCAATATAAAACATGGCACGGAATCACCCTTCGTGCTTTAACACTCTTCCTCACCCAAACAGCAATCACAAACAAGGGAAATAAAATAAACTAAAAATAGAAATCCCGGCAAGGGAACATCAATTAAACAATCAAATTCCGGCAAAGGAACTATACAATGATGACCCGGAAAGGGTATGTTTCAATAACTCTTTCTCTTTCTTTCACTTTCATTTCCATGATTTATTCTATTACTTGAGCCAATGCTCCAAAGGTGTCATTATCTCATATACCTTCATTATTCGTTTCACAATTTGAGCCAACGCTCCAAAGGTGTAATTATCTCATATATCTTCATTATTCGTTTCACAATTTGAGCCAGTGCTCCAAAGATATAATTATCTCATATATTAATTTGAGCTAATGCTCCAAATATGTTTAAAAATTACCTTTCCCTTCACATGCCCGTTACAACATATAGGAATCATCAATTAGGCATAGAAATTACAACAAAGTTAGAATATTCACGATATAGGGACATACGGTCATGCTAGACACCAATGTATAGATACTCGTCACCATGCCTATACATCGTATTGAAAATTAGAAAATAGCAAATAATACTCAATTCCTATTCCCTCAAGCTAAGGTTAGACCAAACACTTACCTCGGGTCCAAAGTATAGCAATCAACCCTCTAACACCGCCTTTCCTTTAGAAATCGACTCCGGAATGGTATTATCTAGACATAATCAACTCAAGTATATCAGAAAGAATTCAATGATTCAATCACATGGCCTAATTATCCATTTCCTAGCATTCTTCCAAAATTATCAAAATTCGACCCTGGGCCCGCTTGCTCGGATTCTTATAATTCTCGAAGGGAACACTCAGCCAAAGCCTAAGGATCATAAATATATGATTTTTACTTGATTTCATGGCCAATTCACAGAAAATTCTAAAGTGATCACAAGTTCTAGGTTACTACCCAATTTCTTGAATTTTTGCACTAGTTTATGCAGTTAATTAAGCTAATATGCATGCATGAAACTAATTTCCAGGTGAAGTTTACTTACCTTGCAAGACCTGGGTGACAGCTCTCAAAAATGGTGGAAATCGCATAAGGAAGAAGATGGAAAATGAGAAAAATGGGTCTAAAACCCGTATTTAAAACTCACTGCCTAAATAGTGAACTCGCACCTGCGGTCTCGCACTTGCGAGAAGAATCTCGCACCTGCAGAATTCGACTAGGGGGTCTGGGATTGCACCTGCAAAGTGGAAACCGCATCTGCGGTCTCGCACCTGCGAGAAATGCTCCGCACCTGCGATGACTGGCCAGGCCACTGGTGATCACACCTGTGAAGCCTGGAACCGCACCTGCGGTCTCGTACCTGCGATGCTGGGCAACCGCACCTGCGGTCACACCAGAGCAGGTGCACCATCAGCTGTGTTTGCTGGTTTTTAGCCCCCGTTAGGTGCCCGGAAGGCACCTGGGCCCACCCGAGCCCTAATCCAAATATACCAACGAGTCCCAAATTATAATACGGACTCACTCGAGCCTTCAGAACACTCAAAACAACACTAAAACTCCAAATCACACCCCCAAACCTCAATAACAAAACTTAGGAATTTTAAGTTTTCTAACTTCGCTAACAACGTGCCGAATTGACCTATACAACTCGGAATGATACCAAATTTCACAAATTACTCACACAACATCCTACGAACTTGCCCGTGCAATCAAATCGCCAAAACAACATCATACACATCAAATTAAGCCTCAAAGTCCATTAATTCTATCAAATTTCATAAAACATCAAATTTTCCATTTTAAGTCTTAAACCCGTCAAACGAAATCCGATTTCAACCAAACTTCAAAAAAAGTTCTTAAACCATATATATGACCTGTATCGGGCATCAGAACAAAAATACGAGCCCGATACCATCACTTTCTAATCGGATTTCATGTCCAATTTCCTTAAATATTTTCAGAAAACAATTTTACTCAAAAATTCATTCCTCGGGCTTGGGACCTCGGAATTCAATTCCGGGTATACGCCCAAGTCCCATATTTTCCTACGAACCCTCCGGGACTGTCAAATCACGGGTCCGGGTCCGTTTACCCAAAGTGTTGACTGAAGTAAAATTTATTCATTTTAATATCAAATCTTAGCATTTTTCACAGAATCTCATATTTAAGCCGTCCGGCTACGTGCCCGGACTGTGCATGCAAATCGAGGCAACTACAAAAGAGGTTTTCAAGGCCTCAGAAGTACGAAATGGGTAATAAATAGGTGATGACCCTTTGGATCGTCACACATAAGTCCGTTTGTGATTCTTTGAAGAGGGATCTTGTGGATCACGATCGATCTGGCATTAGACCCTCCAAGAATATTAAACTTGTTGAGGTTCAATATTGTAATGACCCAATCGGTCGTTTTGAGATTTAGCGCGTCGTTTAGTGATTTGAAGTCGTGAGCAACTCCATTTCAGGTATTATGACTCGTGGGCGTGGTCAGAGTTGAATTTCGGGAAGTTCGGAGTTAAATTGGAAAGAAAATTCTCATTTCAGAAGCCTTAAGTGTGAGAAATTCACTAAGATTGGAATTTTGAGTAAACAACCTTCGAATCAGGATTTAAAGGTTCCAACGGGTCCGTATGATGATTTCGGACTTGGGCGTATGTACGGATCGGGTTTTGGATAACCCGGTAGTGTTTCGGCGTATATGGTGGAAGTCAACCTTTTGAAGTAATTTCCTAAGATTGGGCTGTAAGGCATTTCAGTATTATAGATGTCCGTTTGGGATTCCGAGTCTAGGAATAACTTCGTATGGTGATTCTGGAGTTGGGAGCGCGATCGGGAGTGAATTCGGATGTCCGTAGGTCATTTTGAATTCATTTGGCTAAAGATAAAAATTTGAAGGTTTTTGAGGAATCCGACCGGAAGTGGAAATTTTGATATCGGGGTCGGAATGTGATTTCGGAAGTTGGAGCAGGTCCGTAATGTCGAATATGACTTGTGTGCAAAATTTGGGGTCAATCGGATGTGATTTGATATGTTTCAGCATCAGATGTGGAAGTTTGAAATTTCAAGTTCTTAAAGTTTGAATTTTAGTGCGATATGTGGTTTCGGTGTTGCTTGATCTGATTTGAGGCCTCGAGCAAATCCGCATTATGTTTTGGTTTAGGCTGGTGTAATTGGACGAGGTCCCGGGGGCCTCGGGTGGATTCTGGGTGGTTAACTGATCAAGTTTGGAGTTTGAAGAAGGGCCGAGGTTGCTGTCATCTGGTGTGACCGCACCTGCGAGGCTTGGGCCGCAGGTGCGGCTTTGGCGCCGCAGGTGCGATATTTGGCTTGCTTGGCTGGGAGCACAGGTGCGATGAAATTTTCGCACCTGCGGACAGTGTGGGGTGCGAAGTTTGGCTGGGGCTGAGGAAACTGCATGTGCGGAAGTTTAGGCGCACCTGCGGAAGCGCAGGTGCGAAATTGGGATCGCAGGTGCGAAAATTGGCCTGGGCAGAATGTTTTAAAACCGGGATTTCTTGGCCATTTCTTCATTTTTCACTTGGTGTGGGCGAATTTTGGAAGGATTCATAGGGGGATTTTCATCATGCATTACAAGATAAGTAAATTTCTCCCATTTTTGAGTTAGATACAAGGATTATACATGAATTTGAACATGAAGTTAGTAGGGAAATGGGATTTTTGGAAGAAAACCTAAAAAAATTATTTTGGATTTCTACCACAAATTTGAGCATGGAATTTAGAGTAAATTGTATATTTGAGTTAGTAAGACTATGGGTAGGGTATATCTTCGAGAAATTTCGGAATCCGGGCACGTGCGCCTGAGGGCATTTTGGTCAATTCACTGAGCGGAGTTGGGAAAGTATATAATTTGAATTTGTTATGAGTATTAGAATGAATTTCCATTGCTTGCCCGTTATTTGGTAGTTTTGGGGCGTTGTGCATCCGTTGGAGTCGTCGGAAGGGCTTGGAAGCCGGTTATGAAATTTCAGGGCGAGGTAAGTCTCCTTTCTAACTTTGTGAGGGGGAACTGTTCCCCTAGGTGAACTAATTAAATATGTGCTACAAATCTGTGGGGGCTACGTACGCACGAAGTGACGAGGGTCCGTGCGTAGCTACTATTATGCTTATGTCCGGGTAGTCTAAAACCCACTAGCAATTTGACCGCTTGGGGTGGACTGTTGATTGTGCATGACTGCATGTGACTGCTTCGCAATTTACATTATGCGAGCAGAGTGTTATTTCCCCCACTCTCATGGGAGCGGGCCGTACACCACGGCGAGATTGAAAGATATATTATGGTTCGGGCCGTTCGACCCTCGGCCGTGCAAAGATATGATTATTATGATGGCTCAGGCCGGTTGTCCTTATCCCGTATGCGCATATTAAATTGTTGATGTTTTCATGGTTTTTGAAGTAACAAGATATTTGGAAAAAAAATGAAGTAGTAACTGTTTATTTAAGATAATTGAGGGAAAATGAAGCAGTAATTGTTTATCTAATATATTTTGGGGAAAATGAAGTAGAAATTGTGTATTTACCTCCAGTAATTATTTGAATTACAGTCATGTTTAATGTTTACTATTTTTATCATCCTCGTATTCCTATTACTGATATCATATCTTGTTAAATCATTTTGTTGGACCTTAGCAAGTGTCTAATTTGACCTCTCGTCACTACCTCTCTGAGGTTAGGCGGGATACTTACTGAGTACACATTGTTTTCGTACTCATGCTACACTTGTTGTGCATTCTTATTGCACATTTACTTTCATAGCGATGTGACTGGTATGGAGACTTAAGCGAGCTGCATCATCCGGAGGCAATCCGCAGCTGACAAAGTCTCCCTCACATTGTATTTATTTATAAATTCCTTGTCCAATTTGTATTTCGGACAAGCTTTGTAGTATTTGTGAAATTCTTAACATTTGCTCATGCACTTGTGACACAGGGTTCTGGGATGTGTATGGGATGTACTTTATAAAAATGGAATATTAAACTGTTGTATTTACTTAACGAATTTTGTTTAGTTATTACGTAATAAGTTAAAGATAATGATTTCCAAGAAAATGTTAAAATATGAATTTATTTAATTAATTAATGATTGGCTTGCCTGACGGTGGTGTCCCGGCGCGATCATGACCTTAATAGATTTTGGGTCGTGAAAAATATGGTGCACCTCAAAATTTGGGTTGCACTCCAAAATATTGTAGAAATTTTATTTTAAAGAGTAGAATTTTGAAACGCAAGAAGGGGACGCATAGTCATTGCTCAACTTTTTTTTGTGAAATGCAGGTGAAAAATAGGGAGTTTTTCAATTCAATAGACGTTGATAATATTAGTAGGCTGCAAGATATGGTATGAGTGCATTCACACTGTAAGGCGGCGTATGAGCAATTCCATGATGTGATATGCTTTGATACGGCGTACCTTGTGAATCGATATAATGTGCCGTGTACTACATTTGTTAGCGTCAATCACTATAGACAGTCCATCTTACTGGGATGTGTTCTCATGTCTCATGAAGATATCGATAGTTACAAATTGGTTTTTAGAACTTGGCTTAAGGCCATGGGAAATGTTCATCCAGATGCTATCATAACTGACCACTGTCCGAGCATTAAGCCAGACATTGCTGAAGTGATGACGTGTGAAATTGGCATCGACTATGTAAAAAGGATTTTACTTGATTCCTATCCTTTTACTTGCTGTTTCGACAGGTTGGAGGAACTTTTCGCTGACCAAAATGAAGATAAAAATAATCTTGTTATTGTTATAAGCAGTGACACCGGAGTCGCCTCTAAGGCATGAAAATCTCTCAACCAAAAATAGAATTGAGTTATTTTAAGAAAATTGATATTTTAAGTCCTTTTGTTGTGCATGCCATGTTTGTAGCCTGGAATACTAAAATTATCTTATGTTAGGTGATTAACTTCCAAATATTATTTGGAATATGTTAAAAAACATCAATTAATCAATGAATTATGCTTATTTCGTATTTTTCTACCCACTGTTCCTTTACTTTTGGTTGTTATTGTTTGCTACATGTTTAAAAATATGTTTTCTTCCTTTATCAATTGGTTGCAAATATTATCGAGGCAAAAACAATACGCGTTTTGATGTATAAATATGATGAAATTCTTTTACTTTTTCGCACTCTCTCTCTCCTTCCCGAATTTTAATAGGAACCTTTCCAATTTTCATATAACATTTATGACAAACGAAGCAAGTACAATTTGTGATCTATAATTTGAAGATTTTGTTGGTACATGATGTTGTAAACCTTATGACAAATACAATGAATAAAAATAGTTGTTCTAATTGAATAAAAATTTAAGAAATACTGCATTGTACCCCATTTGAAATACAATGCATGTACAACACCGGTGAAATGCAAATTAACACAAAATATACATAATGCAAATTTTTTCCTTGGAATAATTTGCCTAAAACAAGATCGGAATGCTAAAGAAGTCATAAAATTCGAACTTCATAAATAATGAACAAAGTAAATATGAAATAATCATGGCCAACTTCATAGAAACTTGATAGTCTAAACGCAAAACAAAGTCTACATCTTTGAACACCAAAACTTATAGCCAACACTTTTCTAATATAGGAGAAAATAAAAAAGAAATTTGACATAATCAATTGGCAATATTTTCTTATAACGTCATCCCAATAAATATTCTTGCTAACATAGCATATGAAATAACACTTGCTGCATTTTCATTTGTTACCACTTCTAAACTTTCTTCAACAATCGAGCTTGAAGATGGCTTTTTTTGCGAATATCTTGTTGTTTGAAATTTGTTGAAGACTTGTAAGGCTTAATGATAACATTATAAAGCTTTGAAGCAACTAACCTTGAGTCCAACGATTATATTAACACACTCAGACCAACATTTGTTGGAAAGTTTTACACTTTTTATTCGGAAAAGCATTTTTCAGATCCTATATAGGTATCCTATTTTAGGACCATTGTAGGCTATTGATTAGGAATCTTAATGACCGAACATCGTTGGACTGTGTTTTTTGGTAAGAGGGAAAACCCGCAACCCCTATAACCTCTGCCACAGCCTCTGCCCTTTGGATAAGCACTCTGTGCGCACTGGGTGAACCTCCCCTTGTGTAATAGCCTGCAAATCACACAAGGGATGTAAATCGCACTAGGAAAGCCCTTTGTGATAGGCTCAACCCAGAAGGCATTGAGGAGACGTGAAAGCATTTGAAAAATTCAACCTTATAAGGTGATTGGTGAAGGTTTTACATTAACAGAGTTCCTTTTTAGAAATTATTTGATGATAGGCTATAATTAAATATTTTAATCGCTTATTACACTCTAATTTACTGCACTTTAATTGAGTTTGAGCTTTAATCGCTAGTGTTTTGTGCTAAATATGTGTTTTATGCCTTGTAGAAGTGATTCCGATCTATATAGATGTTATGGAGTGAATTCAAGCTATTCTGGAGCTTTGAAGTTTGAGTAAAGCCTAAAGATTAATTTGGGATCGTGTTCGGGGATAAATGGATGATAGTGCACTTTAAGAATGAAACGAAGAATCGAGTAAGCATACTGAGCATTGTCCAGCAAAATGCACATAATATTTCTCTCAGAAATCCGTTTGGGCTCCACAATATATCGATGGAAAGTTATTAAGGGCTACAACTTTCATGTTTTATATTTTTCTAAATTTCCACAGGCGCTCCGCATGGGGCGCCGCATATCGCACCACGACTGTGTAAATTGCGGCTGCCCTCAAATTACATGCTCTCTGAAGTTCCCCACAAGCACACCGCGTGGCGCGTCGTCCCATGGGGTGCGCCTGTGAAAATTTTACAGAGCCAGAGTCTTATTTCGCGCGGAAGAAGGTGTTTTCGTCTGGGCTCGATCCTACTTGGTATAAATACATGTAAAAATGTTATTTTTGTAACTATTGATAGCCTTTTGACCTAGGGAGAACATAGAGCCGTCGTGGAGGACGGGTTTCATCTTTTCTTCCACAAAACTTAGTACTCCCTCCGTTCAAATTTATGTAACCTGTTTGACTGGGCACGAAGTTTAAGAAAAAATAAAAACTTTTAAAATTTGTGGTACTAAACAAATAAAAAAGGGACCCAGAGTATTTGCGTGGTTATAAAAGCTTTTCATTAAGGGTAGAACTGTAAGTTTAAGCTAAAAATTTTCCAAATTTAGAAAGGGGTCATTCTTTTGGGAACAGACCAAACAAGAAATAGGTCCACATAAACTGGAACGGAGGGAGTATTTTTTATATTTCTTTGTATGATTTGTTGTTTGGCTACCATGTCTATGCGGAGCTAAAACTTCACGTTCTAGGGTTGTGGTTCTTTCATGACTAATTTTATTCGAATATTGATTTTGATTTCTTGTTTTATAGTATTGGTTTATTTATTCAATCTTGTGCTTAATTATTTGATTGCTTGATCACCAATTGGATACTATTGTCACAACCCAACTTTTCCCTCCGTTGGGTATCGTGATGGCACCTAGTCTTAGGAACTAGGTAAGCCTAATATTTGCAGAAAATACAACAACAATAATTTAATATTCTAATAATTTCTGAAATGAATTCTTTATACAATAAATATATTTTCCCAAAATCGGTAGTACAAGTCATAAGCTCTACAGAATTTTTACTATAACTTCTAAATACAACTGTTCAAAAATAAATAATATAGTCTATGAACAAAACATGATGGTGACTCTGAAACCCGCAAATGTTGTAGCAGGTTTTACCTTGAGTCTCCACAACAACAATCTGAGCTTCTAGCTAACGATCAACCGGCTACGCAATGCCTGGAATCCGTAAAAAAAATATAGAAGTGTAGTATGAGCACACCACAAAGGTGCCCAGTAAGTATCAAGACTAACCTCGGTGAAGTAGTGATGAGGATTAGTCAAGACACCCACTGATCTAATGAACTAAACAAGTATAAGTATAGAAATAACAGTAATGACATCTAATAAGACTACGCATTAAGGCTAACAATACAGTAAATTCAATAAGGAAGGAAACAACAAGTATCAGCGAAAAAACATAAAATAACACAGAAGGGTGAATGTAGCGCAACCTATATTCGGAATCACATATACAACAAGGACAAGTAATAACTCAGCGATTACAACTGCTTTTTTACATCAGGTTTTAGTCAACTCCACAAGGTACCGAATCTCGCACAAATCATAACTCACGGGTCCCAATATCTGAACCCTATTATTTGGCATCTTGTGCCCTCACTCAACCTAATAATTGCACGGACAAATCACGTGCCAATTAGAGTCGTTCACACATAGGAGACAAGTACAACCAGGGTAGCTACACTCAACAATAGCAAGGAAAATCCCTTAATCAGATAAGAGGGCTAACTATGTGTATGCTTGTGCAAGTGTCCTAACATAGTTCAAACAACTAATAAGCATAAGAAATAGGAACGGACAACACCATGAGGTTTTCTCACAGATTTCACAAAATAAAGCTCACACAAGTAAGTGTAACACTACACAGTATCAACAACAAGAATGTCCCTAGGCCACAT
This sequence comes from Nicotiana paniculata, assembly GCA_005239505.1. Taxonomy (NCBI): domain Eukaryota; kingdom Viridiplantae; phylum Streptophyta; class Magnoliopsida; order Solanales; family Solanaceae; genus Nicotiana; species Nicotiana paniculata. The sequence goes on from ML335888.1 coordinate 37,681, forward strand.
GCGCCCACCTTGTCTCGCCACGTGTACAATAGTAAAGTGAATGCCCGCCTTGTCTCACCACACGCGCACAATAATGTTCCCACCTTGTCTCGCCACATGCGCAACCCACATATATATATCCCGCCTTGTCACGTCGCATGTGCAAATATCAATATTAACCATAGCACAACAGAAACCTCATGCAACCCCATATCAACAATCGCACGACAGAACCTCATGCATCACAATAACCATAATCGCACGACAAAAACCTCGTGCATCACAACCACGAGTACAACAATAACAATGATAATAATACAAGATACGGTAAATAAATAAACTCAAGAACCTTCGATCACAAGAAAAAGGTAAAAATAGTTATAAGGAAGAACCACAATAAGGAAAACTAGGCATGATAAGAACAACTTAACAAGAAAGAAAATAACATGTAACAATAGTCCATACTGTACGATTCAACAAAAAGAACTAACACCAGTCCAATATTCCAAATAAGGGTAAGCCCACTAAGGCATATAACCTCTAAGCTTATTCTATGATTGAACAATTACGGTAGAGGTAAAGCCAATTCAACTAAAGGTAGGCAGCGAGAAGATCACTATAACTTCAAATAAGGGAGAGCATTTACAAAAGGGAAAAACTACAACTTCAACTAAGGATAAGCAATTAGGGAGAATGCAACATGGAAATGAAAGAAATAATCGTCTAAATTAAGGCACATATGAATCAAATATCAATAAGAGTGAATCATGAAGCAATTAATTCTAATTAAGCCGGTAAAGGTGAAACGAGTAATTAAGGAACGTAATCATACAAGAATAACTATATTTTCAATAAATACAAGAACCTAGGAACTCTAAAAGGCCCATTTCCAGAACATAAATCCGAGCACATACTCTTCACCTCACGTACGCGGATTACAAACAACATAGAAGAATCAAATCCTACAGGGTAGTTCCCCCACACAAGGTTAATTAGGCACGATACTTACTTCAAAGAAGACAACCGGTACTCTAAAATGAACTCCTCGGGTGAAATGACCTCCGGACGGTCCAATTTGCCACGACCCAAAATCCCACGCGGGTCGTGATGGCGCCCAACACCGGGGTCAGGCAAGACAACGGTTGCTTACTAGTGAAGTTTTCATTATTAACATACCAACCCCACATGTTTCCCAAAGTTTTACACTTTACTTATTTAAAACAGAAGCGGAAGCATTTATCAATTTAAGTATATACAGCCAAAATGATCGTGATCCAATATATATATATATATATATATATATATATATATATATATATAGTCCCAAAATAGAATCTACTAAGTGTGTTCTAGGAACTAGTGTCACAAGTCAATGGGCGACTAACAAAATATACAAAAGAAGACACAAGAGGTACAGCTATCTGAAAGGATATAGACAAGAATAAACAAAAGATAACTCCATATCATAGCTGGGAATCGCCAAGGGAGGCAGCTCACCGTGGAGTCAGGTCCGGAATATGTCAAGCTCCGGTCGGATAACTAGAAACACCAGCCCCAGAACCTGTACAGTTAAGTACAGAAGTGTAGCATGAGTACATAAATATATATATATATATATATATGTACCCAGTGAGTATCCCGCCTAACCTCGAAGAGGTAGTGACGAGAAGTCGACATGACACTCACTAAGGTCCAAAAGTATAAATTAACAGAATGTAATAAAAACAGTAGGCATGGAAGGCAAAGAAGCAACAAGTATATATGTGTAAGATACTGAAATCCAGGAAGAATACTGAGGATAAATAAAACAGTTACCACTTCACTTTTTCCCAAATATCTGTTAGATCAATTTCATGAAATTTAATAACAATAAAGCATATGCATGCAAGGGTGAGGACAACCGGCCGGAGTCACAGTATAGTCACGCTCGTGCACTGCCGAAGGATCGATCGGCCCATCCCAAAAGTGCACCTCACAAGCTCTCTATGCACTGCCGAAGGATCGATCGGCCCGTCCCAAAAGTGCACCTCACAAGCTCTCTACGCACTGCCGAAGGATCGATCGACCCATCCCAAAAGTGCATCTCTCAACCTCTTTACGCATGCCAAAGGATCGATCGGCCCGTCCCAAAAGTGCGTCTCTCAATCTCTCCATGCACTGCCGAAGGATCGATCGGCCCGTCCCAAAAGTGCATCTCTCAATCTCTCTGCGCGCTGCTGAAGGATCGATCGGCCCGTCCCAAAAATGCGCCTCTCAATAGAGTGGGGGAAATCACACTCCGCTCGCGAAATACAATTTGTGAAGCGGTCACATACACATACAATATTCCTTTTTAAAAGAGAATGCCTTTCCATAATCAAATTTCTTACAAGTTTTTCTCAAATTTCATAACTTCGGGAATGTAAACAATATGAACTGTAAATTCAGCACGCATATAGTTCATATCAAACAAAACACAAGGCATGATGTGGGCCTAATTACCCGGACATAATAGAAATAGTCGCTACGTACGGACTCTTGTCACTTTGTACGTACGTAGAACCCACAAATTATAACATATAGCATCTAAATCACTTAGGGGGACAATTCCCCCTTACAAGGATAGAAAAGAGGCCCACCGCGTGACGAAACCACTTCTCGGATCAAGGATGCGCCCGAATCTACGAAATCTACCCTCGACGGCTCGCAACTAGCCAAATATAGTATAATTACATCAACTCATGATCAAAGAAGAAGAATTAACCTATTAACCCAAAATTCACCATTCTTGAAGAATTACCCAATTTCAACCCCGAGCCTGCATGCTCGAATATCGAGAATTAATGAAGGGGTCGCTCACTGGTAGCCTAAGAATCAATATTACGTAACTTTACTGGAATGCATGGCAATCATCGGGTGATTTATCAAATTATTAAGAGCCCTAACTTGTACTACCCAAATTCTTGATTTTTTGATGTTTTAGTAACTAATTCTAGTTGAATTCTATGTAAAGTTTAGGAAATAGAGAGGAATTACTCACCTTAGCACTATATAGGTCGTGGAGGGTGTTGCTCATGCTTGAGGGCTCTCTAATGAAGTTTTTAGATGAAGAAGAATGAAGAAAACCTATATTTTAAACATTTATATAGGTCTGCCTACAGGTGCTTCTGCACCTGCGGCCCAGGGACCGCACTTGCGGTCCCGCACCGGCGATAAAATAATCGCACCTGCGGAGGGGTTTCTGCACCAGCGAACCCGCCCATGCGGAAATGGTTCCTCACCTGTGAAGGCTGGGGGACTCTTGGGTTTCCGCACCTACGAGGCTGGGACCCCAGGAGCGGTCTTGCATCTGCGACTGCGCAACCGCACCTGCGGTCACACTAGCAACAGTTGCACCAGCAGTTGTTTTAGCTGGTTTTTGGCCTCCTTAGGTGCCCGGGAGGAACTCGGGCCCACCCGAGCCCTAATCCAAATATACCAACGAGTCCCAAATCATAATATGGACTCGATCGAGCCTTCGTAACACCCAAAACAATGCTAAAACGCAAAATAACACCCCCAAACCCCAAGAACCAAACTGAGGAATTTTAAGTTTTCTAGACTTCGCTCACAACGGGCTGAACCGACCTATGCAACTTGGAATGACCCCAAATTTTGCAGGCAGGTCATAATTAACATAACGAAACTATTTCCGGTGTCAAAATTCCATTCGGACCTCGATAACACAAAAACACGTCCCAAACCAAAATATGAACTTAAGGAAATTCTTATTTCAATATTGGGCGCCGAAATGCCCCAGGGTTATCAGAAACCCAATCCGAACATACGCCCAAGTCCGAAATCATCATACGAAGCTATCGGAACTAACGAAACTCGATTCCGAGGTTGTTTACCCAAAATGTTGACCGAAGTCAAACTTGGCCTTAAAGGCCAACCTTAAGGAACCAATTGTTCCTATTGCACTCTAAACACCTCCGAATCCCGGACCACCAGTCCCCGCAAGTCATAAATCATAAAATGACACTATGGGAAGCTTCATTTAGGGGAACGGGGTCCGATAACGCAAAACGACCGGTCGGGTCGTTACATTCTCCACATCTTAAACAAACGTTTGTCCTCGAACGGGTCTAGAATCATACTTGAAGCGCTGAATAAGTGTGGATATCTGCTCTGCATGTCCTCCTCGGACTCCCAGGTCGCCTCCTCAACTGGTTGGCCCCTCCACTGGACCATTACGGCAGAAACTCTCTTGGACCCCAATTGGCGATCCTGTCTATCAATAATAGCAACTGGCTCCTTCTCGTAGCCTAACCTCTCATCCAACTGAATAGTGCTGAAATCAACCACGTGAGAGAAATCGGCATGGTAACTACGGAGCATGGATACATGAAAAAATGGGTGAACCCCTGATAAACTAGGAGGCAAGGCCAGCTCATAAGCAACCTCCCCAACTCGCCTCAACACCTCGAATGGACCTATAAACCTCGGGCTCAGCTTGCCCGTCTTCCCAAACCTCATAATACCCCTCATAGGCGAGACTTTCAACATGACCCTATCTCTCTTAATAAATGATACATCACGCGCCCTCTGATCTGCGTAAATCTTTTGTCTGGACAGTGTTGTACGGAGCCTCTCCGAATCAACTTCACTTTCTCCAAGGCATCCCTCACCAGGTCGGTGCCATATAACTTAGCCTCGCCAGGCTCAAACCACCCGATAGGAGAACGACTTCGCCGACCATAAAAAGCCTCAAATCCATCCCGATGCTAGACTAATAACTATTATTGTAAGCAAACTCGGCCAAAGGCAAAAATTGGTCCCACTGACCCCCGAAATCAATCACACATGCCCTGAGCATGTTCTCTAATATCTGAATTGTACGCTCTGACTGACCATCAGTCTGAGGGTGAAATGATGTGCTGAGGTCTATATGGGTTCCCATCTAACTATGCAATGCTCTCCAGAAGTGCGAGGTGAACTGAGGACCTCAATCTGATATAATGGACACCGACACACCATGCAACCGGACTATCTCCCGAATGTAGATATGGGCCAACCTCTCAGATGTATAAGTAGTAGCCACTGGAATGAAATACGCCGATTTGGCCAATCTATCCACAATGACCCAAACCGCGTCAACCTTTCGCAAAGTCCGAGGAAACCCTACCACGAAGTCCATAGCAATGCGCTCCCATTTCCACTCAGGAATGGGCATCTGCTGAAGTAGGCCTCCTGACCTCTGGTGCTCATACTTAACCTACTGGAAATTAAGGCACCTAGTCACATACTCCACAATGTCCTTCTTCATCTGCCTCCACCAGAAATGCTACTTCAAATCACGATACATCTTCGTAGCACCAGGGTGAACAGAGTACCGATAACTGTGTGCCTCCTCTAAAGTCCTCTCCCTCATGCCATCAACATTAGGAACACATAAGCGGCCCTGAAGTCTCAGAACACCATCCTCGCCAATAGCAAACTCCTTGGCCCTACCCTGAACCACTCTCCCGAAGCTCTGCTAAGCACGGATCATAGAACTGACGGGCCTTGATCTCTCCCAATAATGAAGACTGAGCAACCACATGTGCCAAAACTCGAAGAGGCACTTAAAGGTCTAATCTCACCAGGCGATTGGCCAAGGACTGAATGTCCAAGGCTAGAGGTCTCTCCTCTGCTGCAGTATAAGCCAAGTTACCCATACTCTCAGCCTTCCTGCTCAAAGCATCTGCCACCACATTAGCCTTGCCGGGGTGATAAAGGATGGTGATATCATGATCCTTCAACAACTCAAGCCATCTGCACTGCCTCAAATTAAGATCCTTCTGCTTGAACAAGTGCTGCAAACTACGGAGGTCTGTATAAACCTCGTAGGACACTCCATACAAATAGTGCCTCCAAATCTTAAGAGCATGAACAATCGCCGCCAACTTCAAATCGTGCACTGGGTAATTCTTCTCATGGACCTTCAGCTGGCGTGAAGCATAACCAATAACTCTCCCCTCCTTCATCAATACACACCCCAAGCCAACGCGTGAAGCGTCGCAATATACCGTGTACATCCCAGAACCGGAGGGTAGTACTAGAACTAGCGCTGAGGTCAATGCTGTCTTGAGCTTCTGAAAGCTCGCCTCACACTCGTCAGACTATAGAAACGGGGCATTCTTCTGAGTCAATCTAGTCAATGGAGCTGCGATAGAAGAGAAACCCTCCACAAATCGGCGATAATAACCTGCTAGGCCTAAAAAGCTCCTGATCTCTGTAGTTGAAGTAGGACACGACCAACTCTGAACTGCCTCGATCTTCTGAGGATCAACCTTGATACCCTCTCCGGATACCACATGCCCCAAAAATGCCACGGAATCCAACCAAAACTCACACTTGGAGAACTTAGCATATAACTTCTGTTCTCGCAAAGTCTGGAGCACAAATCTCAAATGCTGCTCGTGCTCCCCCAGGCTACGGGAGTAAATCAAAACGCATCAAAGAAGACAATGAAGAAGGAATCAATATACGGCCTGAACACCCTATTCATCAAGTCCATGAATGTTGCTGGGGAATTAGTCAAGCCAAAGGACATCACCAGGAACTCATAGTGGCCATATCTCGTACGAAAAGCAGTCTTCGGAACATCTGAAGTCCGAATCCTCAACTGATGATACCCCGATCTCAAATCGATCATAGAAAACACACGCGCACCCTGCAACTGGTCAAACAAATCATCGATGTGCGGCAAGGGATACTTGTTCTTAATGGTAACCTTGTTCAACTGGAGGTAGTCAATACACATCCGCATACACCCATCCTTCTTTTTCACAAATAGGACTGGAGCACCCCACAGCGATACACTCGGTCTGATGAACCCCTTAGCTAACAAATCCTCAAGCTGCTCCTTCAACTCCTTCAACTCTTTCGGAGCCATATGATACGGAGAAATGGATATAGGCTAAGCATCTGGAGCTAAATCAATGCAGAAGTCAATATCACGGTCCGGAGGCATGCCCGGAAGATCCGAAGGAAATACATCAGCATACTCTCGAACAAGTGACACGAAATCAATCGTTGGAGACTAGGCGGTGGTGTCCCGCACATAAGCCAAATAGGCTAGAAAACCCTTCTCGACCATATGTCGAGCCTTCAGGAATGAAATAACCCGGCTGGCTGTGCTAACTGAAGAACCCCTCCACTTCAACCTAGGTGACTCAGGAATTGCTAAAATAACTATCTTGGCATGGAAATAAAGCACGACATAATAAGGATATAGACAATCTATGCCTAGAATAACCTCAAAATCAACCATGTCGAGCAATAAAAGGTTAGCTCTGGTCTCGAACTCACAGAAGGTGATCACACAAGACCGATACACTCGGTCTACCACTACAGAGTCGCCCACAGGAGTGGACACATATATAGGAGATCCCAAAGACTCTCGAGAGACATCCAGAAAAGGAGAAAATAAGGTTGAAACATACGAATAAGTGGATCCTAGATCAAACAATATTGAAGCCTCTCTACCACATACTGAGATAATACCTGTGATCACGGCGTCTGAGGCCACTGCATCTGATCTGGCAGGAATAGCATAAAACCTTGCTGGAGAACCTGAAGACTGAGCCCCACCGAAATGAACAGGAACTGCCTGACCTCCCCCTGACTGGCCACCACCTCTAGGACGACCCCTGCTGGCCTGGCCTCCACCTCTAGGTGGCCGTACTGCTGGTGCCGGACCCATCTGTTGATAGGTCTGCTGCACGGCCTTGCCCCGATACTGGGGACAATACCTCCTCATATGACCTGGCTCTCCACACTCATAACATTGCCCAGGTGGCACAGTCTGCTGCCCCGTGGAAGATCCCTGAAGGGCCGGAGGGCGATGAGAGCCCTCAAGCATAGCACTGAAATAAGGATCAGAGGATCTATGATGACTGGAATGACCACTGTGTGAACTCTGAATGGCTGGAGGACAGTAGGAACGTTGTGTCATGGCACTGAAATGAGGCCTCACTGGAACACCTCGAGGAGGTGGTGGAGGTGCTGAGTATAAAGGCCTGCTGGGCTGACCACTACTATGCTAACCCCTGCCCCTAGCTGGGGCGCCTCTGAAATCCCCTGAGAACCTAGCCATCTTGTCCTGCTGACCCTGCTCCCTGCTCCTCAACCGGTAACCCTCGATCCAACGAGCAATCTCCACAACGAGCTGATAAGGGGTAACCATCTCCACCTCTCGAGCCATGGTGGATATAATACCTGGATACAACCCTGATACAAACCTTCGAACTCTCTCCGTATCGGTGGGCAATATCATAAGAGCGTGGCGTGACAACTCTGAAAATATGGCCTCATAGTCTGTCACGGACATCTTCCCCTGCTCTAACCGCTCAAACTGACCCCTCGGCTCTTCCCTCTCAGAGGGTGGAACATATCTATCCAAGAACATCTGTGTGAACTGCTCCCAAGTGATAGTAGGAGAATCGGCTGGCCTGCTAAGAATATAAGACTACCACCATCTGCGAGCTCTGCCCTCTAACTGGAACGCAGTGAAGTCCACTCCATGGGACGCTAGGATCCCCATGTTGTGCAGTCTATCCCTGCACCTATCAATGAAGTCCTGGGCATCCTCACCTCGCTCACCCCCAAAGACTGGAGGGCGTAAGCGGGTCCATCTGTCTAACACCATATGTTGGTCGACACCCACAGCTGGTCAGGGCTCCAGTGTTGCCGTTACAGGCTAGGTACCATCCACGGGCAGTGTACCCGGGGTGGGATGTAATGTTGCTGTAGGTCTTGCGACCTGGGAAGTAGGGGTCTGGGCTCCCCCTCCCGCCTGTGAAGTGGAAGGATCTGCTGGAAATAAACCAGCCTGGGACATGGTGTCAATGAATCTCATCATACGGACCATGACTTCCTGGAAGCCTGGTGCCGTCATAAAGTCTACGGGTGCCGGGTCTGCTGGAGGCACTTCGTCCTGCTCCTCTAGTATAGGGTCCTCTGGTGGCGGGACCGGGATAGATCTGGGATGCCCTTGTCCCCTACCACGGGCCGGTACCCTCCCCCGGCCTCGGACAGTGGGGGTAGTGGTCCTTCCCGGGTCCGAAACATCAGATGCACGCGTCCTCACCATCTGTGAGAGAATAGAAGAATGAATTTAGTAAATCATAGGCTGCACGATAGAGTAGGAACAAATAAAGGTTTCCTAACACCCTGTAGCCTCCTGAAGATAAGTACGGACGTCTCTGTACCGATCCGCAAGACTATACTAGGTTCGCCCGTGACTCGTGAGACTTACGTGAACCTAGTTCTCTGATGCCACGTTTTCACGACCCAAAATCCCACGTGGGTCGTGATGGCGCCCAACACCGAGGTCAGGCAAGCCAACGGTTGCTTACTAGTGAAGTTTTCCTTATTAACATACCAACTCCACATGTTTTCCAAAGTTTTACACTTAAATTATTTAAAACAGAAGCGAAAGCATTTATCAATTTAAGTACATACAACCAAAATGATCGTGATCCAATACATACATATATATATATATATATATATATATATATATATATATATACAGTCCCAAAATAGAATCTACTAAGTGTGTACCAGGAACTAGTGTCACAAGTCAATGAGCGACTAGTAGAATATACAAAAGAAGATACAAAAGGTACTACTGTCTGAAAGGATATAGACAGGAATAAACAAAATATAACTCCATAGCATAGCTGGGAATCGCCAAGGGAGGCAGCTCACTGTGAAGTCAAGTCCAGAATATGTCAAGCTCCGACCGGATAACTAGAAACACCAGCCCCAGAACCTGTACAGTTAAGTACAGAAGTGCAGCAAGAGTACATAAATATATATATGTACCTAGTGAGTATCCCGCCTAACCTCGAAGAGGTAATAACGAGAAGTCGACATGACAATCACTAAGGTCCAACATTATAAATTAACAGAATGTAATAAAAACAGTAGGCATGGAAGGAAGAGAAGCAACAAGTATATATGTGTAACATACTGAAATCCAGGAAGAATACTGAGGATAAATAAAACATTTACAACTTCACTTTTTCCCAAATATCTGTCAGATCAATTTCATGAAATTTAATAACAATAAAGCATACGCATGTCAGGGTGAGGACAACCGGCTAAAGTCACAGGATATCACGCTCGTGCACTGCCGAATGATCGATCGGCCCGTCCCAAAAGTGCACCTCACAAGCTCTCTGTGCACTGCCGAAGGATCGATCGGCCCGTCCCAAAAGTTCATCTCTCAACCTCTCTACGCACTGCGGAAGGATCGATTGGCCCGTCGCAAAAGTGAGTCTCTCAATCTCTCCATGCACTACCGAGGGATTGACCGGCCCATCCCAAAAGTGCATCTCTCAATGTCTCTGTGCACTACCGAAGGATCGATCGGCCCATCCCAAAATGCGCCTCTCAGTAGAATGGGGGAAATCACACTCCGCTCGCGGAATACAATTTGTGAAGCGGTCACATGCACATACATTATTCCTTTTTAAAAGAGAATGCCTTTCCATAATCAAATTTCTTACAAGTTTTTCTCAAATTTCATAACTTCAGGAATGTAAACAATATGAAATGTAAATTCAGCACGCATATAGTTCATATGAAATAAAACACAAGGCATGATGTGGGCCTAACTACCCGAACATAATAGAAATAGTCGCTACGTACGACTCTCGTCACTTTGTATGTACGTAGCCCACACAAATTATCACATATAGCATCTAAATCACCTAGGGTACAATTCCCGCTTACAAGGTTAGAAAGGAGACTCACCTCGTGACGAAACCACCCCTCGGATCAAGGATGCGCCTGAATCTCCGAAATCTACCCTCGACGGCTCGCAACTAGCCAAATATAGTATAATTACATCAACTCGTGATCAAAGAAGAAGAATTAACCTATTAACCCAAAATTCACCATTCTTGAAGAATTACCCAATTTCAACCCCGAGCCCACATGCTCGAATATCGAGAATTAATGAAGGGGTCGCTCACTCGTAGCCTAAAGATCACTATTATGTAACTTTACTGGAATGCATGGCAAACATTGGGTGATTTATCGAATTCTTAAGATCCCTAACTTGTACTACCCAAATTCTTTATTTTTTGATGTTTTTGTAAATAATTCTAGTTGAATTCTATGTAAATTTTAGGAAAATAGAGAGAAATTACTCACCTTAGCACTATATAGGTCGTGGAGGGTGCTACTCAAGCTTGAGGGCTCTCTAATGGAGTTTTTAGATGAAGAAGAATGAAGAAAACCCATTTTTTAAACATTTATATAGGTCTGCCTACAGGTGTTTCCGCACCTGCGGCCCAGGGACCGTACCTGCGGTCCCGCACCGGCGATAAAATAATCACACCTGCGGAAAATGGCGACGGAGCTGGGGATCGCACCTGCGGAGGGGTTTCCGCACCAGCTGACCCGCCCCTACGAAAATGGTTCCGCACTTGCGAAGGCTGGGGTCCCCTGGGTTTCCTGACCTGCGAGGCTTGCGGTCCCGCACCTGCGGCTGGGCAAACGCACCTGCGGTCACACTAGCAATAGTTGCACCAGCAGTTGTTTTAGCTGGATTTTAGCCTCGTTAGGTTCCCAGAAGGCATCAGAGCCCACCCGAGCCCTAATCCAAATATACCAACGAGTCCCAAATCATAATACGAACTCGCTCGAGCCTTCGGAACACCCAAAACAACGCTAAAACTCAACATCACACCCCCAAACCCCAAGAATCAAACTTAGGAATTTTAAGTTTTCTAGACTTAGCTGACAACACACCGAACCGACCTATACAACTCGGAATGACCCCAAATTTTGCACGCATGTCATAATTAACATAACGGAACTATTTCTGGTCTCAGAATTCCGTTCGAACCTCGATAACACAAAAACATGTCTCAAACCAAAATATGAACTTAAGGAACTTCTTATTTCAATATTGGGCGTAGAAATGCCCCGGGGTCATCAGAAACCCAATACAAACATATTCCCAAGTTCGAAATCATCATACGAAGCTATCGTAACCGACAGAAATCGATTCTAAGGTCGTTTACCCAAAATATTGACCGAAGTCAAACTTGGCCTTAAAGGCCAACCTTAAGGAACCAATTGTTCCTATTGCACTCTAAACACCTCCGAATCCCGGACCACCAGTCCCCGCAAGTCATAAATCATAAAATGCCGCTATGGAAAGTTTCATTTAGGGGAACGGGGTCCGATAATGCAAAATGACCGGTCGGGTCGTTACACAATTCTAATCAAAATAACTTCAAAACACAAATAGAACTCATAAGGAACTATTCCGGATCATAAAGTCTCAATCTTTATAAAAATCTAAAAATCGACCCAAAACTCAACCCCCGAGTCCACATCTTAGAACCCGACAAATTTCATAAAACCCGAATACCCATTCCGATACGAGTTCAACCATACTAATTTTACCAAATTTCGGTAACAACTCGACCTCCAAATCTTAAATTTTTGTTTTTGGAATATAATCCATATAGGATAAGGAACACTTAACCCAATTCTTTCCCGTGAAAATCTCCCAATAACCGTGCTCCAAAAATCCAAAACGAAATGAAGAAAATGACCATTTTTGGTCCTTAAGTTTCTGCCTATCCGTCACTAAAAGTCCATTTTCCGTCACTAAAAGTCCACACCAGAACTTTCCTTCACTAGCCTTTGTTCAATCGATCATAACTTTATGTAAAAAATCTCAAATGATGAATGGTTTAACTTTCTGGAAATTAGAATCAAAGGGCTACAATTCTTATGTTTTGATAATTTTCCGATTCCTTATGGATTGCAAGATATATCTTTCAAAGTTGGCTCTATGCATCAGAAATTTCTGGCGAAACTGCTTTACCAGCTTTCACTCATCCATCATAACTTTATGTACAAATGTTTAAATAATGAATGGTTTAACTTTTTGAAAACTAGAATCAAAGGACTACAACTTTCATAATCTTATAATTTTCAAATTCTTTACAGAAGGCCCTCTGGACCTTAACCAATTATACCAAAATGTCCCAAAATACAATATGGTCTTAGTTGAGGCTTCAAACAACTTCAAATACGTCGAAATTATGAATCGCGCATCGAATCAAATCGAGTTATGAGTTTTCAAATCTTCCAACTTCTATATTTTGCGCCGAAACGTATCAAATCAATCCGGAATGACTTCAGTTTCGCACACGAGTCATAAATTGAATAATGGAGCTGTTCCAATTTTTAGAATCAGATTCCGACCCTGATATCAAAAAGTCAACTCTCGGTCAAACTTTCCAAAAATCTTCTATTTTCCAACTTTCGCCAAAATGGCTGAATTTTCCTACGAACTTCCAAATCAAAAACCGAACATGGCTTAATTCCGAAATCACCGTACGAAGCTTTTGGAATCATCAAAATTTCATTCCGGGGTCGTTTGCTCAAAATTCCAATCTCTGGTCAAACTTTAGAAATCTTTAGCCTTAGATTTCTAGATTCCGTTAAATGGCGATAATTTGAGCTATGGACCTCCGAATTTTATTTCGGGCATATTCCCAAGTCCCAATTACGATACAGACATACCAGAACAATCAAAATACAAATCCGGATCCATTTGCTCAAAATATTGACCGAAGTCAACTCGGTTGAGTTTTAAAGCTCTATTTCACATTTTAATCAAATTTTCATATAAAAACATTCCAGAAAAATTTATGGACTGCACACGCAAGTCATAATATATATTACGAAGTTGCTCGGGATCTTAAGCTGCTGAACGGAGCGTTAATTCTCAAAATGACCGGTCGGGTCGTTACAACTATATATGAATCTAGAGTTGAACTCGAAAGTGAGACTTCTAAATTGCTTATAGGATTCAATAGAGCAAGTTCTTGAACCTGGGCATCGGGGAATAGACATATACCTAATTGCCTTACTTGGTTGATTTGCAAGAACTATAAACGCTTTCTTGTTAGTTCTAATTCCATAGAAATATAGGCATTAGATTATCTTGAATATGCAAGTAAGAACACGACAAATTCTTATGAGCAATATTAACCCTGTTGTGATGACCCAAAAGGTCATCCCATGTAATTTTAGCTAAACCTGTGTTTCGAGGCTGTAAAAGCCTCCTTTATCTCACCTCAAATGTGCGTGCATAGCCCGGGCACGTACCCGGGAAGCCGTTATGTGGAAAATTGATAAAATGATGATTTTATAATAAATATTTGAATAAAGTTGACTTTGGTCAACATTTATTGTAAACGGACGCCGACCCGTGATTTGATGGTCTCGAAGGGTCCGTAGGAAACTATGGGACTTGGACGTATGCCTGGAATCAAATTCTGAGGTCCCAAGTCTGAGAAATGAATTTTTGAAGAAAATTATTTTTTGAAAAATATAAAGGTCTTTGAAAATGAGATTTGATGTGAAACCTGTGATATCGGGCCCATATTATGGTTCCGGAGCTCGGAACAGGTCCAATATGTTTTATATGTGTTATCTGTGAAATTTGGTAAGAAACGGACTCAGTTTGGCGTGATTCGGACTAAAAATGGAAAATTTAGAAGTTTTGGAAGTTTAAAGGAATTTCATTGATTTTGAGGTTTAATTCGATGTTTATGATGTTATTTTGGTGGTTTGATTACTTGAATAAGTCTGTGGGATTTTTTGAGGTTGTGTGCATAATTGGTTTGGAGCCCCGAGGGCTCGGGTGAGTTTCGGGTAGGCGTCAGGGTGGTTTAACTTAGAAAAAAATCTGGGTTTTCTGCTGTATCTGGTGTCTAGGTCTTTTGACCTTCGCGATCATGGTGCACTACATGCGATCACGATGAGCAAGTTTGGGAGGGGGTGGAATTACCCTATGCGAACGCAGGGACTTGGACGCGAACGCAGAGCTTGGGGAAAAAGCTCTACACGAACGCAAGGGGCCTCACGTGAACGCATAGTGCAAATGTGGGGCTAGGGGCTGGGTAGCTAGTACTCTACACGAACGTTGTCGCTTGGTCGCGATCGCGATCGCGATGGTCCAGGTCCAGTACTTTACGCGATCGCAGTAGGTCTGTCGTGATCGCGTAAACTATTTTCGCCCAGTCATTTATTTAGTCCCATAAACATAGCACTTACGAGATTGAACCCATTTTTCGCAACTTCTTCTTCTCCACACCTCTTTGGGCGATTTTTGAAGAACCTCTTCACCATAGCTTCATAGGTATGTAATCCTAACCTTGTTTTCTTCCATTTTTATCAACACCCACTAGGTTCTAGGCCTAAAAACATGTGATTAAGGGTAGAAAATTGGGGTTTTGGGTAGAGTTAGGGATTTTTGATTATTTGAGAATTTGACCTCATTTGGGGTCGGATTCAAAAAAAATTATATATTCAGACTCGTGGGTGAATGGGTGATCGGGTTTTGGTCCGAACCTCGTGTTTGGACCAAGCAGGTCCCGGGTCAATTTTTGGTATTTTGGAAAGAAAGTTCATAATTCTATATTTAAGCATTGGAATTGAATTGTTAAGCATTTATTGATGTTATTGAGTCAATTATGTCTAGATACTATTGATTTGGAATCATGTTCGAAAGGAAAAGCGGTGCTTGAGGCTTGATTTTGATCTTCGGAGTCGAGGTAAGTGTTTGGCCTAACCTTGGCTTGAGGGAATAGGTGTTGAGTCATATGTGCTATGTGTTATTATCATGTTCAATGTATAGGTGAGATGACGAATACCTATACCTTGTTGTCAAGCATGCCCGTGAGTCATAATCTTATGGTATATGTGTTTTTCTTCGATATCCACTGTGTTATGAAGTAGATTTCATTTTGGAGATTATTCAATTGTTGGAAATACTTGGTTGTGAACATTGTTTATTAGTTGATTGGTTGAGGATTATTTGGTTATGTTGTACATTCAGCGAGATTGGTTATAGCTGTGTCCCTTGCCGGGACGGTGATATTTCTGTTATTGTTCTGTTGCTGGGATGTTGTAAATTATGGTTTGTATTGTGGTTCTTCCTTGCCAAATTGTGATTCTGGTTATTGTTTGGGTGAGGAGGAGTGTAAAGCACGAAGGGTGATGCCGTGTATTTATTTTTGTATTGTGAGGATGAGAGTATAAATCACGAAGGGTGATGTCGTACCATGATTTTATATTTAAAAGCACGAAGGTTAATGTTGTGCCGATATTGTGATTTTAAAAGCACGAAGGGTGATGCCGTGCCATGATATGAGAGATAATGCACGAAGGATAATATCGTGCCATGATATTGTGAGGTAAAAGCACAAAGGGTGATGTCGTTCACTTGTTTTGGTGAGAACGAGAGTAAAGCACGAAGGGTGATTCCGTGCACTTGTTTTGGTGAGAACGAGATTAAGGCACGAAGGGTGATGTCGTGCACTTGTTCGTTCTCTGTTGTTATTTTGATACTTAGACGGTTGCCATGTTCTTTTACTCAATAAGTGTTTTTCCCTTTTTTACACCAACATGTTTTCCCCGTATTTGTACTTAACTGTTTATTTCCTGCTGTTATTTCTGTTATATATTATTGAATTGCACATGTGTTTATTATTTGTCGTGTCCTAGCCTCGTCACTACTTCGTCGAGGTTAGGCTCGGCACTTACTCAGTACATAGGGTCGGTTGTACTGATTTTACACATGCACTTCTTTATGTTGTGCAGATTACGGTACCGGACCCGGTGGAGAGTGATTGAGGGAGTATCCTTCAGTCCACATGCGACACTGAGGTAGTCCTGCATGCGTCCGCATGTCTTGGCATCACCTCCTATCTCATTCATTCTCTTTCTGTCTTCTCTTGTATTTCTGAAACAGTTGTATTGTTTATTCAGACTTTGTTTTTAGTATTCTTAGACGGTCCGTGGATTTGTGGTGCCAGTTATGGGGTGTTACTAAGGATTTTGTAGTATCAGATACTTGAGATGTTATATTTCATAGCTTCCGCATTGTTATTTAAACTTGTTCTTGCTTATCGTTTTTTCGTTAAATGCTTAATAATAAGGAAATAAGCATGTTAACCAGAAAGTTGGCTTGTCTAGCGGGTTCGATGTTAGACGCCATCACGGTCCCGACGGTGGGATTTCGGTCGTGACACCTGTCAACCAATAAAACCAGATAAATTAATTAGTCAATTCAATTGAAAAATAGAATATGATTGTTAGATAGCCCATAACCCTTGATCGTTTTCATCGCATTGATAACGTAAAAATCTACTATCCTTTTGTTCAGAGTTCACTATTTTTTTTTAATTTTAATTAGTTTAGAATTAAATACTTTTAGGTTTAATTCTTGTTTAGATAGCTAGGATAATCTAATTTAGTTAATAGTTAATCACAAGTCCTCGTGGGTTCGACGTCCGACTTTTAGTTACTTTATTACTTGATGACCGTGTATACTTACAAGTACGTTTGGCCGCAACAATTTTTTAGTTTTAGTAGTCCGTCAATTCTTTTACTTTGCCAGTAAAAATTGCTAGTTTTAAGTTACTTCTCCTACCCATCTACGACGCGCAACAGACAATTTGGAGGTGAATGAATCGGTTTTTCCCCTTCCAATTTGGAGTAGAATGTGCCTCCCCTTGAGAAATGGAGCAGGACCGTTTGAGGTATCGCAACTCAACCCCAAGACAAAGATATGTGGATGATGCTGAGCCTAGTGCTCCTTGTAAAAATAAAAGTAGAAAGAAGGTGTTGCGGGGTCTGTACATGCTTTATTATTAGTTGTAAATACTCAAAGATTCTTGTATGTTCTGTTGTTTATTCAACATAATTTTAATATGAACTTTATTTTGTATTGACTTCATTTTACTGCCACAATTTTAATAAGAGACTTTATACTTTTTTTTATTAGTACGTATAAGCATATCTATGCAAAGAAAACTAGTGTTACCATCTCTTTTATGCTTGTTGTTTATAGTATAACATTTTTAAACGACATAAAGACTTTAACTTTATATAGTAATATTATTATTTGTATTAACAATGGATAATTCAACAAATAGATGTTAGACATGTATTTGCAATATATTGCCTTTGATATCGTTGTAACTAATATATTTACTAATATGAAAATTTAAGTAGTTTAATTCAAGTTCTAAAATATTTTAACTATTAAAGAGTAGACAATCTTTCTTTCTTTGTTTTTTTCCAATATTTCTGTACATTTTTTATAATTTCTACAAACATTAATATTGTGTAATTTGAAATAAAATTTAAGACCTATTATTAAACATTTTGGGACCTAAATCAAGGCTTTACTAGTCTCCTACTAGAGCCATTTGTCTACCCTAACATTCTTAATCAAATTTTATAGAGTCTCAACTAAGATAAGACAACAATGATAACAACATTAAGAAGTCGTTCGGTTGGGTGCATAAAAATAATGTTGAATATGATGTATTAATAATGCTGGTATTAGTTATGCTTGCATTAGTTATGCTGCATATTTTGTATCCATTGTTTGGTTTGATGTATTAAAGCATTACACAATTTTTTGAAAGAACTGTTTGTTTAACAAAATATGCTCATAACCAGTCCATCACTTTATCTTTTTTTTAAGGAAACATACGTTGAGAAATGTTTTTATATGAAAAAGGTTTTAAAAAAAATTCTTTGATTTGTCTACTTAAATATGGAATTGAATATTTATTTATAAAAAAAGAAATATGCTAAGTATTTATTTATCTACTCGAAAAATAATTTTATTTCTCACTTTCTTAGATTATTAGGCAAAGAAAGTTTGAATTAAAAAATAAAAGGAAAATGAGTTGATTATAATTGTTTTCCACTCAAAAAGAAACTCCCTCTTCCTCGATGCTATCATAACTAACCATTGTCCGAGCATTAATGTCATGACTAAACCAACCATATCGTGATGACGCCTATCATGGAACTAGGAAAGCCTACACACTCTTAACCGATTCATTTTCTCATTTAAAAATATAGATAACAATCTTCCTTAAACTGAAATTCTGAATATGTAATATAATTAAAAACCAAAGTGCGGAAAACTAAGTCCCAACAACAGGTGTCATTAAGTCATGAGCCCAAGTATCACAATACCGAAATATAAATAATACAACATTGTTGGAAATAGTCTCAATATACAAAAGGAAGATAGGAATGAGAAAGACGGGGCTGTGATCGCCAAGCAGCTACCTCGCAGTCTCCAAAGATAATCCACAATAGAAGGATCAACTGCCGCAACCGTAGCCTGAGATACATGGATCTGCATACAAGGTGCAGGGGGTAACGTAAGTACACCAACTCAGTAAGTAACAAGCCCAAACTACGGGCTGAGAGGTAGTGGCGTACTTCACCTCAATCATTATAACAGAATCATTAAAACAGTAATGTAGGCATGCTTACAGTTAAATAACAGTTCAAGTAATAAGATACATGCAACTCTGACAGTTCCGGATATATAACTCAATTTCTATTACATGCCAATGCATTAACTGTGTAAAATGCACAATGTACACCCACTCTCAATTGCTCGTCCACTCAGTATTGTATATGGATCGCACGACCCAGGGAAAATCCATGATATATATATATATATATAGTCAATCAGTACTGAGGAAGGCCAATCCAGCCTTAAGGAGAAGATCCATCTCCAGCTAATGATAATAACCTCACAACTACTCGGTACTGTATATGGCTCACACGGCCCAGGGAAGATCCATCCAGAATATATACATCTCTGACATCAGTCGCTCAGTACCGAGGAAGTCCAATCCAGTCCTAAGGAGAATATCCATCTCCAAATATAAACACTTCGGATAAGATCCATGTCCAAGGATAATCCATCCCTCAATATCATCTGCGCTCACTGGGGGAGTGTTACAGACTCCGGAGGGGCTCCTACAGCCCAACCTCTATCATAAGCTAGATCCATGCATAAATCAATATAACATGCGGCGACATGCAGCCCAACCCCATAACTGCCACTCATCATCAGGCTCTCGGCCCCACTCAGTCATCACTCTCCAGTCTCACTCACACGGTCTCACAATGCATGAACTAGCCCGAATCAATGACATAAAGTGCCAAAGTAACCGAGACTGAGACCTGATATTGTATGCATAAATAGGACTGAGTATAAATATCAATGAAACACATGAGATGGCAGCAAGAAACAACCACTCGGGTCCCAACAGTATCAACGTGAAGCCTTAACATAATATCTAGCATGTTTACATTAATCACATTGATAGAAGCACGTATATCAACAAGAAGAAATACTAAACGGTGCCATGGAATGAACCAGATCACAATTCTCACGGTGCACGCCCGCACGCCTGCCACTTGGCATGTGTGTCACCTCAATTCTAATCATATAGCACATAGTTCGGTGGTTCGAACCCTCATAATCAAATTTGGAAGTGTTACTTACCTCAATCAAGCCAAACCACTACTCCGCAATGCCTTTGCCGCTCGACCAAATTCTCCGAATCTATCCAAAATCAGTATATTATCATTAATATACGCTAAAGGAATGAATCCCATATGAAAATTATCAAATTAGACCAAGAATCCCTAATTTGGTCAAACCCGGCCCCCGGGCACACGTCTCGAAAGTCGATACAATTTACAAAATTAAGGAACACATTCGCTCACGAGTCCACCATACCAAATTTATCAAAATCCAACTTTGAATCGACATTCAACTCTCAAAATTTTGTTTTATGAAGTTTCTAATATTTTGCCCAAATTTCTACCTCAAAGTACTAATCAAATGATGAAATCATTGATATATTCATGAACATTAACCAAACCCGAGTTAGAATCACTTACCCTGATGAATTTCTTGAAAAAACCTCGAAAACCCGCCACACACCGAGCTTCCTAGGTCCAAAATGTGAAATAATTCCCTATACCCCGTTTATATAGTGCACTCTCTGATCTCTACTAATTTGACCGCGAAAATCCAGGCGCGGCCGCAAAAATCCAACCCCTACAGTCGCAAAAAAGCAGCGTTGTCCGCGCTTCTGGTGGCTGTAGTGACATGCTTTACTATTTTGGCCATAACTTTCTGTACAGATGTCCAAATGATGATTTCTTTAGCTTTCTAGAAACTATATCATCTCAAAATTTCTTGTAGATCAAAAGATATAGGCTTCCGAAGTCAGACTAGCGAATCTGCAGATCTGCACTGGAGCGCCTCCCCGACCAACTTTACACGGTCTGCACCCTCTCCTCCGCCCTCAGTGAAATTTTTCCGCCGTCCGCAAAAATTAAGCACCAGAACCATGCCTGAGTTCCAGTAATGCCCGGACTCGCTCAAAACTCACCCGAAACACACCCGAGGCCTCCGGAACCTCAACCAAATGTGCCATCAATTCATAAAATACCATACCACTCAATCGATCTCTCAAATCTCCTCAAACAATAACAAAAACATGAATCACATACTAATTCTAGCTTAATGGACTTGAAGCCTCAAACTTTCACAACTGATGCCAAAACCTATCAAACCTCGTCCGAATGACCTCAAATTTTTCACACACGTCACAAATGACACTATGAACCTACTCCAACTCTTGGAATTCCATTCCGACTCCGATATCAAATTTTTCACTGCCGACCGAAAATCACCGAATTTCTAATTTTGCTAATTCAAGCCTAATCCCACCACGGACTTCCAAATTACATTCCGGGTATGATCCTAAGTCCAAAATCACCTAACAGAGCTAACCAAACCATAAAGATCCAAATCCAAGATCGATTACTCAATAGTCAAAATTTGGTCAAACCTTTCATATTTAAAGCTCCTAGTTGAATATCATTTCCCCATATCAATCTCGAATAACCCGAAAGCCAAAATCGATGACTCACATAAGTTATAATATATCATACAGGCTACCCATGCCCGCAAACCACCAAGCGAAGTGCAAATTCTCAAAATGACCGGTCGGGTCGTTACATCCTCCCCCACTTAAACATACGTTCGTCCTCGAACGTGCCTAGAGTTGTTCCAAAAACCATCAAAATCGTCATGTAATCTTACCATGCACATACCCCGGGGGTGATCCCACGTCACTCTATCCTATATAGGTCTGATAACACAACATAACTGAAATTTCTTCATCCAACCCAGCCCATAAGCCTTAGAATCCAATTTCTGTATCCGACATTTTCTATACGATCAGAATCTCGCATCTACACACTGTGTCAGTCTGAAAAAGTTGTAACCAACAAGAGCCATAACTCAAGATGAAGTCACATGATATCCCACATAACTCAAACACTCGTAGCGATAATTTATGATCACAGTGGCTACTCAGAACAACCCAATTCCGATAATAAACATATTATCAAACAGAGACCCGTTCAAACACCTTCATATACTGCAATGATGAAAGAAACACGCAGGAACCCATAACCATTCGTTGCATCAACAAGTGGTGGAACTCCCTCTCCTTCGATAGGAACTATAGCAAAGTTTCTAAGTCGATCAGCATCAATATCCTCCCAAATATACCGCAATCAGATCCGATAGCACCCATTCTAGGTCCGATGACTTCATTTCATCCATCACAACCACTCTAGTGACATGCCACATCAATACAATCTAAAGCCACAACTCGTGCAATCCGAGCACCAATATGCAACAAGCCAAGTGTACTAAAACATAGAAAATTACTCAAGAGAGAGAACCGTCCCGCAAGCTCAACAAATACCGCCACAACGTGATGCTAACAACCCATCTCGCACCGTATAACCATAACACACAAAATCCAACACAAAGATCATATCCTAACATGACTCCGTTGCAATGCGCGACCCCATCCAACACTGTTCCTCATGAATTACCTCAAGTCGCAATGCTCAAAATCAATCACCACGCAAAATTTGATATCCAGTACTCAAAGTGCATTACTATAACCACGGAGAAACAGACAGTACAATGCCACACGAAACCTGAAGGAACATAACCAATACGCCTCACTCCTGCAATACCCAATTACGCATCTCACTCAAATTCCACTATGAGACCACAATAGAACCGCACCATGTGGGCCAAAAACCAACAGATCATAACTCCTCGTGGCATGGAAGTGTAACTCATAACTAATTCCAAAACCCAAACAAGCCCAACAATGACTAAATCACAACACACCCTAACCTCTGACTAACCCTGGGCTATGTCTCCACAGCCCACAACTATGGAATTATCTACTTATTAGAGTTCCCAGTCTCCAAATCCATAGAGCACACGAATCACCATATTCGATCTCAACTCTGCCGCCTGAATGTCTAATACTTCCCCAATACATGACCCTACCATGAGGGACACCCCCTATAATTCCGTATGTGTTACAAGGCAAAATATGAATGTTCGCAACCGACTAACGAGGAGAGTACCGTCACACCAATGAAGTACCCATAAATCAAAACACAGTGCTTCTTCTGAAACTTACACCCTCATCAAGCCATATTTAGAAGTAATATCATCTATCTGGTCACCTGAGATTGTCCCTGCTGCCTCAGAACTCAGGACCTTCCTTTCAAAATCGCATAGTGACCTTGCACCCGCTAATCTCAACACTACACCCAACATCGCACCCATTATGCCACCAATAAGAAAGATACAACAAATGTCAAAGTCCACTCTGAGTCAGAAGCAGCTACATACTCAATTAGCCAAGAACTTTCCATTCGATTTTATTTTGGAGAAAAATTATAATACGCTACATGGCCCACGCACCAGTAGGAAATATACATCTCAAACCATGGTAGGGACCATCAAGAACTCTCTGAAATCCATTTGCACATAACCAACCCGTCAGGACTGAATCCCTCTAATTCAACCAAGCTACACAGGTCGCCAAAACCCAAGAGCATTTCCACGAATCACACGTAGAACCTTACCACATCATAAGCACCCAAAGAACCAATCTTACTCATTACCCTGCCGATCCAATCTGCTACCAAGCTATCCTATTCTTCCGAGTTCCTTCTAAGTTACCTTCAAATTGATTATTCCCCTTGCCATAATACCAAAATCCTCAATCAAAACTCACCACGATGGACCTTAGCACATACCCTACCGCCCTAAGGATCATAAGACGCTGAATATTCTCTTAAGCACCCCAAAAATACCACAACTCAAACACTTACTCTGAAGAGACTCTCTATGAATTTAAGCTAATTTTTCCCTTTCCTGATACCGAAATGTAGAATCCATATCGATATAGAAATATCACAAATCTTGACGCATTCCAATGTGAATCTAAATTTCTAGCTAAGTACACACCCTGAAGATTCCCAATTCTTACACATAAATCTTGAACCCATCAGAACCATTCTCGAGAGCCATTTATCCTGCTCAAATCCCAATTAAATCGACCAAGCGGACCGAACTACCTGTGCCCCCCATTAGTACACCAACACCCGGGGGAGTAATCCACACCCCTAAGCAACCAAGCAAATTCCTACTCCACACACACTACACTATTTACAAATACAACTCAATCATTCCATAAAACCCATTTACTGATAGAGTATAATACATCCTGAATCCAAAAATTTCCATTGCTCGAGTTATTCTCAAACTCCGCCTCTGCATGTCATAACTGATTCACCAGTATACCTCGAAATGAAACCAATACAACACATAATCGTGCATCCAACTTATCATTAGCAGACTCCCCCACTTGGCTCAGTGCCATAGATCAGGACAAACAATAACTCATAATTCCCAAACGCTATCACCGCCATAATACTGCAGTGAGATTCAACTAAATCTTTCATAAGCTCATATAACACAAACCATTTAATATCTCAAATCATCTACAAATCTCGCATTCACCATTGTAATAGTCATGCCAACTTTCACAAGCTTTTTTAACTCAAATTGCAGCATATATCATTTACTGGTAGAAGAGAACTTGCTACAAAACAACATAAGGATCACACAAACTCAGGATATCCCGCAGAAGATAACCCCGCTTGCTTAGCCTCAAACTGATATCTCTCTATACCCTTCCAAAAATCATAGCTATTGCGCAATAACTTTATCCTCCTGTATTAAAACACAACAAATACCTACCCTCAAGGCATCACAATACGCGGTATAAGAACCTGAAGCTGATGGCAGAACTGCACTAGAGCTGTGGTCAAAGCAGTCTTGGGCTTCTGAAAGTTTCCACTCCCCCCCCCCCCCCCCTCGTCTGACCACCNCACTTGGAGAACTTTGCATAAAGCTTCTCCTCTCTCAATATCTGTAATACAATCCTCAAATGCTGAATATGCTCCTCCTGGCCACGTGAGTACTCCAGGATGTCATCAATGAATACAATAACGAAGGAGTCCAAATACGGATGGAATACATTGTTCATAAAACTCATGAACGCTGCTGGGGCATTGGCCACCCTAAAAGACATTACCAAGAACTCACAACACAACATGAAGATCCACTTCACTCCACAACTAAACTACATGAGAGGTCCTTCAATACACCTACAACTCGAGGCCATACATCAACTCA
This sequence comes from Nicotiana paniculata, assembly GCA_005239505.1. NCBI lineage: Eukaryota > Viridiplantae > Streptophyta > Magnoliopsida > Solanales > Solanaceae > Nicotiana > Nicotiana paniculata. The sequence continues at coordinate 63,137 of ML335888.1, forward strand.
AGACAGAAGTCAAACACCTAATAGTTCTTGCTACATATCCAACAAATCTTTTTTCCATATTCAAACAATCTGAACACATCTCACCATCAAATCACACTCACCACATAGCCACGCAGTCAAAAAATCCCACCAATAAGGACACAAACAGACATATAAGTCCCAAATGCACGTGCTCACCCAATCGAAATCTCCCAAGCCACAGATAAAACCCGGCCTCAAGTCCTCCAGACCGTCCCATCATCAACATGCTAAGATCAAACCTCACACCTCATCCATGGAAAGCACAAGCGGTCGATGCACAGCTGATACCGAGCGCTCACATGCACATTCGAATACATGGACGGAATTTAAAGAGTTACGCTTTAGCTGAATTAATGGATTCGCACGACAAGAATTCAAGAATGTGAGATTTTTTCTAAAGGTTCCTCAGCCTCTCGAAGATAAGTACAGACGTCTAAATACACAAAAGGAAGATAGGGAAGGAGAAAGACGGGGCTGGAATTGCCAAGCAGCTACCTCGCAGTCTCCGAAGATAATCCGCAATAAAAGGATCAACTGCCACAACCGTGGCCTGAGATACCTGGATCTGTACACAAGGTGCAGGGGATAACGTGAGTACACCAACTTAGTAAGTAACAATCCCAAACTACGGGTTGAGAGGTAGTGGCGTAATTCACCTCAATCATTATAACATAATCATTAAAGTAGTAATGTAGGCATGCTTACAGTTAAATAACAGTTCAACTAATAAGATAAATGCAACTCAAAGAGTTCCAGATATATATAACTCAATTTATATTACATGCCAATGCATCAACTATGTGAATGCAGAATGTACTCCCTCTCTCAATTGCTCGTCCACTTAGTATTGTATATGGATGGCACGACCTAGGGAAGATCCATGGAATATATATACACACACACACACACATATCTGACAATATTCAATCAGTACTGAGGATGGCCAATCCAGCCCTAAGGATAAGATCCATCTCTAGCTAATGATAATAACCTCACAACCACTCGGTACTGTATATAGCTCACACGGCCCAGGAAAGATCCATCCCAAAATATATACATCTCTGACATCAGTCGCTTAGTATCGAGGAAGGCCAATCCAGCCCTAAGGAGAAAATCTATCTCCAAATATAAACACTTCGAACAAGATCCATGCCCAGGGATAATCCATCCCCCAATATCATTTGCGCTCATTGAGGGTGTGTTACAGACTCCGGAGGGGATCCTACATCTCAAGTGCTATCATAAGACAGATCCATGTATAAATCAATATAACATGATGCAGCATGCAACCCGACCCCATAACTGTCACTCATCATCAGGCTCTCAGCCTCACTCAGTCACCACTCTCCAGTCTCACACACACGCACTCACAATACATGAACTAGCCCGAATCAATGATATAAAGTGCCAAACAATGATAACCGAGACTGTGATATGATATGGTATGCATAAGTAGGACTGAGTATAAATATCAATGAAACACATGAGATGACAGCAAGAAACGACCACTGAGTTATCAACAGTATCGACGTAAAGCCTAAACATAATATCTAGAATGATGTGTAGCATGTTTACATTAATCACACTGATAGAAGAACAAATATCAATAAGAAGAATCACTAAACGGTTCCATAAAATGAACCAGGTCACAATTCTCACGGTGCACGCCCGCACGTCCGCCACTTGGCATGTACGTCACCCTCAATTCTAATCATATAACACATAGTTCGGTGTTTCGAACCCCTAGAATCAAGTTTGGAAGCTTTACATACCTCAATCAAGCCAAAACATTACTTTACAATGCACTTGCCGCTCGACTTGGCCACCAAACACTCCGAATCTATCCAAAATTGGTATATTATCATTAATATACGCTAAAGGGATGAATCCCATATGAAAATTATCAAATTAGACCAAGAATCCCAAATTTGGTCAAATCTGGCCCCCTGGCCCATGTCTCGAAAGTGGATACAATTTACAAAATTAGGGAACCCATTCACTCACAAGTCCACCCATACCAAATTTATCAAAATCCGACTTCGAACCGACATTTAACTCTCGAAAATTCATTTTATGAAGTTTCTACAATTTTCCCAAATTTTTACCTCAAAGTACTAATCAAATGATGAAATCATTGATATATTCATGAACATTAACCAAACCCGAGTTAGAATCACTTACCCGGATGAATTTCTTGAAAAACCCTCGAACAATCGCCACAAATCGAGCTCCCTAGGTCCAAAATATGAAATAATGCCCTAAACCCCATTTATATAGTGCACTCTCTAATCTCCATAACGCTGACCGCAAATATCCAGGTGTGGCCGTGAATATCCAACCGTTGCGGTCGCGATAAAGTAGCGTTGTTCGCGCTTCTGGTGGCTGTAGTGACATACTTTAATATTTTCGCCATAACTTTCTCTAAAAATGTCCAAATGATGATTTCCTTGACTTTAAAAAAACTATACACCAAGAGCTATAACTTTTGTTTTTAAATAATCTCAAGATTCCTTGTAGATCAAAAGATATAGGGTTCTGAAGTTGGATCAGTGAATCTCTACATCTGCCCTGGAGCGCCTCCGCGACAAAATTTATGCGGTCCGCGCCCCCTCCTCCACCCTCAGCGAAATTTTGCCATCGTCCGCGAAAATTAAGCACCTGAACCATGCTTGAGTTATGGTAATGCCCAGACTCGCTCAAACCTCACCCGAAACACACTCGAGGCCTCCGAAACCTCAACCAAATGTGCCATCAAGATCTAAAATACCATACCAACTCAATCGAGCTCTCGAATCACCTCAAACAATAATAAAAAATATGAATCGCACACCAATTCAAGCTTAATGGACTTGAAACCTCAAACTTTCACAACTAATGCCGAAACCTATCAAACCTCGTCCGAATGACCTCAAATTTTGCACATACGTCACAAATGACACTATGAACCTAGTCCAACTGTCGGAATTCCATTCCGACTCCGATATCAAATTTTTCACTGCCGACCAAAAATCACCGAATTTCCAGTTTCGCCAATTCAAGCCTAATTCCACCAAGGACTTCCAACTTATATTCTGGTCACGGTTCTAAGTCCAAAATCACCTAACGGAGCTAGACGAACCATAAAGATCCAAATCTGAGATCGATTACTCAATAGCCAAAATTTTGTCCAATCTTTCATATTTAAAGCTCCTAGTTGAATATCATTTCCCCATATCAATCATGAATAACCCGAAAACCAAAATCGATGACTCACAAAAGTCATAATATGTAATACAGGACTATCCATGCCCGCAAACCATCAAGCAAAGTGAAAATGCTCAAAATGACCGGTCGGGTCGTTACAAGTAAGCCATCCATTTCTAAAGTGATGACGTGTGAAATTGGCGTCGACTACGTAAAAAGGCTTTTACTTTATTCTTGCGATTTTACCCGCTGTTACGACATGTTGGAGGAACTACTCGCTGAAAAAAATGAAGATAGCTATAATCCTGTTACCGTTATAAGCAGTGACACCGAAGCCGCCTCTAAGGCATAAAAATTTCTCAACCAAAAGATAGAGTAGAGTTATTTTAAGAAAATTGATATTTTAAGTCCTTTTGTTTTACATGCCATGTTTGTAGCCTGGTATGCTAAAATTCTTATGTTAGTGATTAACTTCCAAATATTATTTGGAATATGTTAAAGAGTATCAATTAATCAATAAAAATTATGCTTATTTCGTATTTTTCTACCCACTGCTTCCTTTACTTTTGGTTTTTATTTTTTGCTACATGTTCATAAATATTTTTGCTTCCTTTATCCATTGGTTACAAATATTATCGAGCCCAAAGCAATACGCATTTTTGATGCATAAATATGGTGAAATTCTTTTACTTTTTCGCACTCTCTCTCTTTCCTTCCCGAATAATTTAATAGGAACCATTTCTCCCATATGACATTTATGACAAACGAAGCTAGTACAATTTGTGATCTTTCCTTTGAAGATTTCGTTGGTACATGATGCTGTAGTTAACCTTAGGACAAATAAAATGAATAAAAATAATAGTGCTAACTGAATAAAAAGTTAAGAAATACTGCATTGTACCTCCTTTGAAATACAATGCATGTACAACACTGGCGAAATGCAAATTAATACAAATATACAAAATACAAAAATTTTCTTTGGAATAATTTGCCTGAAACAAGATAGGAATGCTAAATAAGTCATAAAATTCGAACTTCATAAATAATGAACAAAGTAAATATGAAATAATCATGGCAAACTTCATACAAACTTGATATTCTAAACGCAAAACAAAGTCTATATTTATCGCACACCAAAACTTATAGCCAACACCTTTCTAATATAGGAGAAAATAAGAAAGAAAATTGACATAATCAATTTGCAATATTTTCTGATAACTTCATCCCAGTAAATATTCTTGCTAACATAGCAGATGAAATAACACTTGCTGTATTTTCATTTGTTACCACTTCTACACTTTCTTCTACAATCGAGCTTGAAGATGGATCATTCTGCGAACAACTTGTTGTTTGAAATTTGTTGAAGACTTCTAAGGCTTGATGATAATATTGGAAATCTTGGAAGCAACTAACCTTGACTCTAACAATCATATTAACACACTTAGACCAATATTTGTATAATCTCGGCTTCTTACCACAAAATACAACACACTATCAATTTGAGAATTGTTTTACCTTCAATTGATTTTTCAAATTTGTTGAACGCGATATGGCTGCATCATGAGATTTGAAAGACGGGGAGATGCTACGCTTAACCCCGATAACCATATGAGAACATTCACTCATAGTATATTCTTGTCCTTTTACCAGAAAATACAACATATATTTTTGAATCACTATTCTTATTTGACTGCACCATTATTGATTCCTTAATCTATTCACTCCCATTTAGAAGAACATAGGAAAGTAAGAGATGAAGAAACAATCAAGTATTAGGTTTGTTGAAATATTAGGGCTTTGAAAAGAGATAAAATAAACCTTAGGATTTTGTGTTCGGCCATCTAGGGTTGTTTAAATATAAGGGCTTTGAAGACCTTATTATACAAAAGATATATGAAATACACAATTCAAGTATATGTATATAGATGAATAAATTCTAAATATATACGCATATACTACAATAAAAAAGATGAAAAATAAGTTTATGAGAAAGAGAGTTTGCATGCTTCATATTTTTCATGTATTGGGAAGACAAGTATTCAATTGATGAGAGGCAATCAAGGAGATAATTTCGAACCCTAACGGGAAGGGCAATTTTGTCATAGGATTAGTGTAGAAATGCTAATTTGGGTGTGATTTTACATTAATAACCCCATTCGGGCCATTATGACCAAAAAGAGTGTTATTTACACTTAGATCCAACATTCTTCTTTCCAGCCGGTAAATCAACAATCTTCCATACCTTATTCTTCTCATCTCAGAAAGGAATTTTTCTATTATATTATTAGATTGGCAAAATACATATGTTACCACCTGAACTATGGACCAAACCCCTGTTACATACTTTCTAACCGCGAAAATCATCTTGCACACTCAACTTTTCAAAAATGTGTCTAAGACATACTACTTTTGTCCATGCGCATGTTTAACTTAAAAAGTGAGAGCCTAAAACCTCTAAATTTTTGTTTAGATCCTTAACAAAATTCCATGTGTCATAATTTTTTCTTTTATATTTTCTTAATCTAATAAAAATAAACCAAAAAAGGGAGAAACTAGTTTTGGATTTTTGTGTCTTGCCATCCCCCGCCTAGACCCCTCTCCCTCCCCCATTATTTTTCATTTGTTCCCCAAAACACCTTTCAGTAAATGCAAATCGCAACAGCAAATTAAAGCAAACTTGAAGATGATTTTTGTTTTACCAAAAAGTTAATAACCTTTTCATTAAACTATTTTAATAAGAAGATAATGGGTGAATCCTAGTTGAATATAATAAATCCTAGATCTGAAGTTTGATTATTCCAATAATATGGGACCGAACCAAGTCAATGAATACCAAGTTAATTCTCAATGATTATCAATAAATATGATGATAAAAATATGCAATAAATGTCACAAATGACATTAAATATAATAAGAAGGAATATGTCATCTAAATGTTGGATGAGTTGGATGATTCCTTCTTCTGACAATAGCGTATGACAATAGATTATGAAGATGGATAAAGTATTCTTGGATCTTTTGAGTAAAAGAGAAATGTTTAACAATGGAATCAAACAGAGGAGACAAGACAAGTTTTTTATATATTCTTGATAGTCAATCCTTTACAAGATGTTCTTTTCAGAAAAGTGAAGATCCCCTTTTATTACTTATTTCTTTTTATTTATAGGGGATAATCCTAGAAAACCCTAAAAATTACAACTGGAGAAATATTCAATGGAATATTCCTTATCGCAGTTTTAAAACTATTCAAACCACTACTGCCCTTTCTTCTTTGCTCGACCTCGGCATTGGCCTCTCTTCTGGCAGCTCCTCGCTACTAGGCCATGCTCGGCTTTGACCTCGGCCATGGCTCGTCCGTTTGTATTCACTAAACTCGGTCTAATTTTGACCCATACAGTTAGTCCCTCCGCTTATTGAGGTCGTCCTCTTAGATGTCCTCGATGAGCGGATTTTATATGCAACCGGTCAAAAGAGATTTCGTCATGGTGACTGAGATGAATTGGTCGATACCAAACCGGTGACATGTCTCCTCAAGGGTCGTGGTTGGCGTGACTAACATAGGATGATGTCATGGCCACGCGCGTCATCATTATGCATCTTCCCTACGCAATGCATTGTTTCCAGAGCCTTTGTCCCTTCGATTTTGGTGTCACTGATGGTTCCTTGCATCGATTTGGGCGTCACAATATCCTATAAATAGGGGAAGGGGGATTCACAAATGAAACTTTCGCACTTCATATTCCATTCGCACATTGCTTGCTCTTCTGCTTCTTCTCGAATCCTTGTTTTCGATTTCCTTCTACTTTTTAGCTCCAGTTTCTGATTTTTTTCTCCCGTCGATACTCTCTCTTTCCGGCTCCACTGTATACACGTTACTGAAAAAATGACAAACTCTACTCACACTTCTGACATAGTATCTGATGCAACCCCATTGTCGATGGCCATGCCTTCCGGTGGCGGTGAGCCCTCGGTTGCGGAAGATGAAAGTTTTCCCACCGTGGAGGAGGTTGTTCCTCGGAATCCGTCGATCAGAAATGATTTCCCCAAAGATCCCACCCCTGGTGTTGAGCATGTACTATCTGATATGGGGCCAAAGAAAATATCCGACCTCCGGTCTAAATTATGTATCCCTGCCCATATCGATATTGTTCCGGAGGGGAACGATGTGATACAAGTCCATCATCCTGGATATTGCTCTTTCTACGCCTACCCGATTTTGGTGGGTTACTCTCTTCTTTTTCCTCCATTAGCTGAGGAGTTCTGCCGCTTCTACGGCGTGTGCCCGGTGCAGCTTTCCCCTTACTTGTATAAAATATTTCTGATGTTGGCGAAGTTCGCAGAGTTGGCCGGCTGCAAGGTCTCCATCTGTCATCTGTTGCACCTCTTCTCGCCTAGTTTTTATAGGGGCACACTGAATTATCTCAGCCACCGTATGACCAAAGGATTGGTGGCAGGGATGGATGATAAAGCAAACCGTCGATTCTGGTGCAGCTACTTCTTTGTCAGAATCGAGCACGTAGTGGCGGACCCATCCGGGTTCCCGAGCAGTGGAACTTCAACTGTAAGGGTATAATCATTAATATGTTTTGTTTATATCTTTCTTTTTTGTTTTTGACTTCCCTCATGTCTTTTCACTTTCAGCTGAGAGGCCCACTTACCCTAGTTTTTGACATTGAAGACTGGGTAACTCGCATCTTACCTCATACTATAGGAATTCGCGACTGGGCGTCCTTTAATAAGCGATTTGGGCCCAAGCCTTCGACTAGTAAGTCTGATTCTCAATTTCACATCCCTTTCATCTTCGTTATGGCTTATCGCCATCTGTTGTCGTCTTTTAATACAATTTCCTTTTTGTTCTAGGTTGGCGAGATTCCAAGAAGGTGAAGGCTCCGGTACCCGCATTCCGCCAGACGGTCATTTTGGCTGGAATGCAATTCGTGCTGGCCGAGTCCGTATGAGAGAATGAAACTCTAGCTCCACCGTTGGGATATTTCGTCCCACATGCGGCCATCTTGTCGGCTGAGACCTCTGCCCGCCCCATCATGCACCTAATTGACGATTCGTCTCATGGCGAGGAGGAGGCGGTACCGAGGAAAAGGTGGAGGGTAGATATTGGGATCGGTGCTGCCGATGCCGATCCGGAGATGCCCATTATCTTGGATGCGAAATCGGCGCCCTTACTGGGCATTGAGGCTGCTCCCACACCAGATATCGTCACTTAGAGGAGGACGTCAGAGGTTGAGGGGACCCATGATAGGGGGAGAGTTAACAAATAATCTAGGTACTCTTATCATCAGCGAATGGGAGAGATAAACACGTCCTTATAGAAGATGATGGGTGAGGCTCCGATATTGACCCTGAGGAGGTGCGGGGTTTTAAGAAGAGGTTCACCCGAGTGGATATAAGGACGGAGGGCCCTAATCGGAACACAGTCATCCCTGTAGATTATAATCTTTTGGTTAACTCAGAACAAGCGGTGCGCAGACTCTGAGAATAGGATGTTGTAGATGCTGAAGGATGTTGATCTGTCGTTGGGTATATCCGGCATGGTCCTACGAGTAAGTTTACTTTTCCCATGTTAAGTTATCTCACTTCGTATGCATAGTTTACTTCCACTGACCTTTCTTCTTTTGCATGTTCGACCGTCATCTTGGAGATTGAGCATGATCGGCAGGAGGAAAAAAGGACGGCCCTCTTCAAGAAGATGGAATCCAAGTACAGAGAGTACTATTCTAAGCACTGAACGCTGGTCAATGTACTTGGCGAGGACGACCAATTTCAGACGCTTCGCGATGAGCTCAAGAAGAAAGATGAGGAGCTAAGGGAGAAGGATGGGGAGCTTAAGAGGGCCATCGGCAGATACAGCGTGCTTGAGGGGGCATTGATAACTAAGGAAGATAAGATCGAGGTGAGCAAGGGAGTAAGGGCCGAGAATGCTGACCTTCAGGTGCATGTGGCGTCTTTAAGGGTCGAGCTCGAGCAGAGCGAGGCTAGGGCCATTAGCTTGAGTGGTGAGTTGAGCGCCAGGGTCGAAGAGTTGGATCGAGCTGAGAAATCCAGAATGGCCGTTGTGGCGGAGGCGGCTGCCCTAAGGGTTACCCTCCGTGTTTGTTGGTCTGAGCGAGCTAATGAGGCACAAACTTCGGCACTCAAGGAGGCAAGGTTTGAAGAACGGATTGGGGGTTTCGAGGCGAATCTGTCTGAATTGAATGAGCAGGTCGTCGTCCTAAGAGCCGAGAAGGCACAACAGCAGGCCCAACCGTCTAATTCTCATACTTCTGCCAATCCTAGTGTGTCGTGGGAGTTGTATGAAATGTGGGTTCATGCTGAGACCCAACTTGACATATACAGGTCTCTGAAGACGACCAAAAAGATTTTTGAGGAGGAGTTCGAGGATGCCCGTGTCAAGGCACGTGCAGCTCGTGACGCCTGTGGTTATGACTCCGGTACACCCGGCGGGGACGATGATGAAGATGCCTTAGACAGGCTTGCCTCCGACCCTTGGTACGACGATGAGTATTCCGGTGATGTTGGTGATGGGGGGACGATGCGGTGTGAAGTATTTGTACTTGGTTTTTGTTTTTTGTGTTTTGCTGTTTTCTTTTTTGTAGGGGTGTCTTTTAAGAACTTTGTAAGATGTATTGGAGTGGAATGATTGAAATGAAATAGTTGTCTTTTGCTCTGTCTTTCCGGCTCTTCTTTATTTTTGCTTTTCCGTGAGTGTCTTCTTTTATGAAAAAGTTCCTGACTTTTGGCCGGTCAAATGTAAGTGGATTTGAATGAGGTCGAATGTAGATCGATTTGAAAAAGGTCGAATGTATATTGAATTGAACGAGGTCGAATGTAGATCGATTCGAACGAGGTCGAATGTACATTTCCTTTGTTAATTCGAATGCGGCTGAATGTAAGTTAATTCGAACGAGGTCGAATTTAAGTCGACTTGAACAAGGTCGAGTGTAGACTTGGAAAATAATTCGAGCAAGGTCGAATGTGCATTTACTGTGCTTATTTGCGTGAGGTCGAATGTAAGTTAATTCGAGCGAGGTCAAATGTAAGTTAATTCGAGCGAGGTCGAATGTATGTTAATTCGAGCGAGGTCGAATGTAAGTTGATTCGAACTAGGTCAAATGTATTTTGTGTTTATTCAAACGAGGTCAAATGTAAGTCGATTTGAACGAGGTAGAATGTAGACTTGGAAAGTAATTCGAACGAGGTCGAATGTATTTTCTGTGTTTACTCAAATGAGGTTGAATGTACTTTCTTTGCGTTGGCGTGATGTGTAAACTTGGTGGAGTTGTGTAATAATATCATGTACAACTTTGTTTATTCATTCATTGGAGAATATTACATGTTTCTGTTCAATTTATCCATACATTCGAGTAAGTCCCAGTCTATCTAGTCCCTTCATCGTTCGATCTGGAGAAGTGTTCGGTAGGCAGGGCGATGAACTTAACACTTAAACTTCGAGACGCCCTCTTTGTCGCCTCATTAAAAATCTCCCTGAGAAAACCCAATTGGGTTACAACTCGGGTAAGGGAAAAAGAGTACGACTTGGAGGTCGTCTGTCTTCAGAAGTTGAAGTATTTGAGGTGGGCGACATTCCAATTGTTTGGTAGTAGTTTTCCCTCCATTGTTTCTAGTTGGAATGACCTTTTGTTTTCCGCCGCCGTGATTTTGTATGGCCCGTCCCAATTGGTTCCCAGTTTGCCTTCCCGTGGGTCTTTGCTCGCTTGTGTTTTGGCTTTGAGTACATAGTCCCCGACCTTCAGTGGCCTGACTTTGGCCTTTTTGTTGTAGTATCGTTCTACTTGCTGCTTTTGAGCTATCATTTTTATGTAGGCCATGTCTCTCTGCTTGTCGGTTTCGTCGAGGTCTTTCTTTCTACTCTCATCGTTACTTGGTCTGCTCTCGTTGGAGTATCTCAAACTTGGTTCACCGACTTCAATCGGTATCACTGCATCAGCCCCATAGACCAGTGAATATGGTGTTTCTCATGTGCTTGTTTTTGCCGTGGTGCGGTTTGGCCATAGCACTTCTAATAGCAGTTCCGGCCATAGTCCCTTGGTGTCCTCAAGCTTCTTCTTCATGATGTTCAGTATTTTTTTGTTGATTCCGCCTGACCGTTGCCTGCAGGATGATATGGTGTGGAGAGTATTCTCTTGATGTGTCATTTCTCGAAGAATTCAGCAGTTTTATTTCCAGTGAACTGGGGTCCGTTGTCACAACTGATTTCTTTAGGGATGCCAAAGCGGCATATGATGTTCCTCCATATGAATGTTATAACTTCCTGTTCGCATATTTGGGAGAACGCACCTCTTCTACCCATTTGGAAAAATAGTCAATTAAAACCAAAAGAAATTGTACGTTACCTCATCCAGCTGGAAGGGGTCCGACGATGTCCATTCCCCATTGGATGAATGGCCAAGGCGGGGTGACTGAGTGGAGGTGCTCGCTCGCTTGGTGAATCATTGGAGCATATTTTTGGCAACGCTCGCATTTTCTAACGAAGTCGGCAGCCTCCTTTTTCATGGTGGGCCAGTAATAACCTGCTCATAAGAGGCATCTAACGAGGGATCGATTGCCAGTTGGGCTCCACAGTGGCCCTCATGTACTTCTTCGAGGACGCGCCTAGTTTGGTTTGGTCTTAGGCATTTCACTAAGGGACTGCCAAACGTTCTTTTGTACAGGTCACAATCGATGATGTTGTATCTGGCCGCCTGCATTCGAAGCTTCTCGGCTTTGTTTTTGTCGGATGGGAGCACTCTGTCCTGCAAATATGACATAATACGCTTGCGCCAGTCCCAAGTCATGTTTATAGTGCGTACCTCAAATTGGTCTATTGATGAATGGAGAAGGGTGGCCATATTTTCTTGTTCGCTTATGTTCTTGGTAGCCGCTGCTAATTTGGTGAGGCCGTCTGCCTCAATGTTTTGTGCTCGAGGTATCTGGTCGAGTTGGCATTCGCCAAACTCGAGCAATAACTTGTGAATTTCAGCTTGATATTTTTGTAGCCTCTGTTCTTTGATTTGGAAAGTCCCCGTGACTTGGTTGGCGACGAGTTGTGATTCATATCGGAGGATTACTCGCGGCGCTCCATATTTGAAAGATAGTTTCAGTCCTACAATTATAGCATCCTACTCGGCCTCATCTTTAGTCATATCGGGACACCGTATAGACTGGCGGATGACCTCGCCTGTCAGGACCTCGAGTATGAGTCCCAGTCCAGATCCTAACGTGTTTTAAGGTGCCATCGGTGTACAAAAACCATAGGTCAGATAACTTGGGGGAAGTTCTAGAGGCTTCCCATTCGACCTCAGGAATTATTTTGGCGCTGAAGTTGGCGACGCTGTCAACGAGTACTTGCAACTTTAATGCTATTCACGGCTAATGTGTTATATCGTGCTCATTTAATTTGATGGCCCACTTAGTTAATCTACCTGACAACTCGGGTTTATGTAGGATGCTTCTTAGGGGGAAGGTCGTGACCATTGAGATGGGATGGCGTTGGAAATAAGGTCTAAGATTTTGTGAAGCTACGACAAATGCTAGGGCCAACTTTTCGAGGCGGGGGTACCTCGTTTCGATGTCGACTTGGGTTTTGCTAATGTAGTAGATTGAAGATTGCATACCTTTGTTTTCACGGACCAAGACTAAGCTTACTGTGGCGTCGGATACGGCCAGGTAGATTAAGAGACGCTCGCCTAGTTCTTCTTTGGCGAGTAGCGGAGGCGAGGACAAGTATGACTTTAATTCTCTTAGGGCATTGACACACTCGAAATTCCACTGGAGTCTGTTGTCCTTCTTGAGTACATTGAAAAACTTGTGGCATATTTTAGAGGATCGTGAGATGAACCTTGGCAGGGCGGCTATACGGCCAGTCAGTTCTGCACTTGTTTCTTGCTGGTCAGATTTTCAAGTATTCCCTCTATAGCTTTAATTTGGTTGGGATTGACCTTAATGCCTCTTTGCAACACCAAAAAGCCGAGAAACTTTCTAGAGGTCACGCTGAAGGCGCACTTCTAGGGGTTCAGCTTCATGCTGTATTGCCTAAGTATGTCGAAGGCTTCCGTCGGGTGGTCGATGTGGTCCTCTTTCCTTTTTGACTTGACCAACATGACGTCTATGTACACTTCCATCATTTTGCCGAGTTTTTCTTTGAACATCTTGGTTACCATCCTCTGATAGGTCACCTCTGCGTTTTTCAACATGAATGTGGTCTTTTCCCGATCCTCCTCTTCCATGAGGATTTCATTTTAGCCTAATTAGGCATCTAAGAAACTTAATAACTCGTGCCCCGATGTTGCGTCAATGAGCTGATCAATGTAAGGCAACGGGAAGGAGTCTTTTGGGAAAGCCTTGTTTAGGTCCGTGAAGTCCATGCACATGCGCCATTTCCTATTTTTTTCACCATGAACACGTTGGCGACCAATTGGGGGTACTTCGACTCTCGAATGGAACGGTTGGCGAGAAATTTTTCTACCTCTTCGCGGACGACATAGTTGATTGCGGCATTGAACTTTCTTCTGATTAGTCGTACCGGTGGATAGAGCAGATCGACGTTTAGTATGTGTGTTGCAATGTCTTTTGAGAGACCTAGCATATCTGTGTGGGAGTAAGAAAACAAATATGTGTTATCAGTTAGAAATTTATTGAATTTACCTGGTTCTGTGAGTTTGTGGCCGATGTAAGCTTTTTTGTTGTTGTCGCTTCTATCTAGTTGAACGGGATCAAGGTCTTCCACTATTGATCCTGTGGCTTCCACAACATCAGGGTCTTTGATGACTTCCTCTTGTTAGTCGGACTCGGGCCCCGACTTCTCTAATTGCTATGCTCCTGAGCCCTCGCCTTTTAACCGTTGAATATATGTGCAGTCTTGGGCGATGCGGTAGCATTCTTGAGCTGTGCGTTATTCACCGCGGATGCTGAATACACCCCATGGGGTAGAGAACTTGATGACCTGATACAGGATGGAGGGTATGGCCCTCATGGCGTGTATCCAGGGTCGCCCTATAATGGCGTTGTAGGACGTGTCTTGATTCATGACATAGAATCTTATTTCCAGGGTGACGCCCCCGGCCAGGACGGCAATGTTATCTCTGTGGAGGTCCATTCAACTGCATTGTTAAAACTTGTTAGTGCTATCCAACGTGGTACTATCTTATCCTCGAGTCTCATTTGTGTGAGAATTCTGGGGTGGATAATACACGCACCTCTTCCATCGTCTACCATGATTCTTTTTACATCGGTATTTGAAATTCGTATAGTAATGACAAGAGCGTCGAAATGAGGAAAGGGAAAAAAGTAGGTATCTGACTTATCGAAGATGATACTTTCTTCGAGGTCGTCATACCATTCATGGGTGATCGACCGCCTCAATTTGTGGGTGGTGGTGAACTTCACATGGTTGATTGTTGCTTCATCGCCTCCGCCGATGATCATTTGGATGGAGCGAGCGAGGGAGGGTGGCTTTGGGGGCCGTGGTGTTGTTCTCGTCCACGGGAGAAATTTTCTCTTCCTTGGTCGCTCATCAGCTCCCTTAAATGTCCTTGGTCGATCATGTCCACTACCACTTGTCGTAGGGCTATGTAATCCTCGGTCTTATGGCCCCGTTCCTGATGGAACTCTCAGAGGGCATTCAAATTTTTGGAGTTTGGATAGACTTCATCTTTTGTGGCCATTTCACCTTGGGGCCGAGCTTCTCTAGGGCGTAAATTATTTCTGAAGGAGAAACACAAAAATTGTGAGTAGATAAAAGTGGAGGCATACCTCTTTCGTTTTGATGGGCTCCCGTCTGAGGCTTGGATGGGCCTTCGGCTTGATGGGGAGGTAGTGGGATGGCCATTCTGATGTATGGTTGGTGCCTTTTACGATTGAGGCGTGGACCTACGTGATCTCTTCGGCTGTCATTCCAGTGATCTTTCCTTGATTCCATTTGGACTTATGTTAACCGTTGGGTTGGACCGTTTAGGCCGTCCTTGTCCTCCCTTACCTCGGCACAGTAAGCGTTGTGTATTTCTTCCCAAGTGGTGGGAGGGTATTTCATGAGTCTGCTTAATAGTTTTCTGGTCGCCCTCGACCCGCTCCTGTTTAACCCATTCTAGAAAGCCGTTACTGCCATTCCCTCTAACACGTTTGGCAGGCTCATTCTTACTCTGTTGAACTGGGCGAGGAAGTCCCTGAGCCCTTCTCCAGGGGATTGTCTGATGGTGAATATATCATTCACCCTGGCTTCTACTTTCTTGTCGCAGGCATGGGCTGTGACGAACTTGTCGGCCATTTATTTGAATGTTACTATGGAACATGGTGGTAATTGTTAGTACCATGTTAAGTCTCCCTCTATTAGGGTTTCACTAGAATTTTTCAACACCACTAACGGTACCTGTTCTTTTGAGAGGTCATTGCCTTTTACCGCCGTGGCGTAATGAATGATGTGGTCTTCAGGGTCCGTTGTGCGGTCGTATATTTTTAAATATGCTGGCATTTTGAAGGTTTTGGGTATGGCATATGGAGTTGCCTCCTCGCTATGTGGTTGCTCCACGAATCGCCCGACGTCCCGCTTTGATAGAAGTTTCGGGCCGCCCGGTATCTTATCAACCCTTTCTTGGTTTTCCCTTATTTGGTCGCAGAGTGCTTTATTCTCGTTCTCCATTTCTTCCATTTTCCTCAGGATAGCCGCGAGGGCGTCGTTACCTGCATCAACAACATTGTGAGTGATACCTACTGGAGGAGGGGTGTGTTGCTCGTTGATGGTCATTGTGGTATCAACTCATGCAGTGTTCCTACTCACCCCTTGAGCGGGGTTGTCGAGTATATTGTTTAGAGTACTTGTCATCCATGACTCCAATAATTTCTTCATTGTCGGAAGTGCTTCCTCCGTCGCAGACCTAGAGGCCCCCTTCTTGTGAGAAGCGGTTACACTCCCATGAGAAGGAGGTGAGTCACTTCGCCTGAGTGAGGCGCGCGACGTCACATTTTCCTCTTCCTCTCTATCAACCTCGTTGATGGTACCTAGGAGGTTAGTAGTGACGCCCATCACTGCTTTCAGTCTTTCCTCGCCTTTTCCTGCCATTGTTAGCTTGTGCAGACAAGAAAAAAAGAGCTTTGTCGTTGTTGTTGTTTTTCCTTTCTTGGATCTAGGAGAAACTAAAATTTTTAACTAGGAACTCCCCACAGACGGCTCCAAATTTTTTTACGAAAAAGTTAATAACCTTTTCGTTAAACTATTTAAATAAGAAGATAATGGGTGAATCCTAGTTGAATGTAATAAATCCTAGATCTGAAGTTTGAGTATTCCAATGATATGGGACCGAACCAAAGTCAATGAATACCAAGTTAATTCTCAATGATTATCAATAAATATGAGGATAAAAATATGCAATAAATGTAACAAATGACATTAAATGTAATAAGAAGGAATATGTTACCCAAATGTTGAATGAGTTGGATGATTTATTCTTCTAACAATAGCGTGTGACAATAGATTATGAAGATGGATAAAATATTCTTGGATCTTGTGAGTAAAAGAGGAATGTTTGAGAATGGAATCAAACAGAGGAGACAAGACAAGCTTTTTATATATTCTAGATAGTCAACCCTTTACAAGATGTTCTTTTTAGAAAAGTGAAGATCCCCTTTTATTCATTATCTTTTCTTATTTATAGGAGATATTCCTAGAAAATCCTAAAAAGTACTGTTGGAGGAATATTCCTTACCGCACGTTTAAGATTATTCTAACCACTACTTCTATTTGTTCTTTGCTCAACCTCGGCATTGGCCTCTCTCCTGGAAGCTCCTCGCCACTGGTCGTGCTCGGCTTCGACCTTGACCACGGCTCGTCCGTTTGCATTCACTAAACTCGGCCTAATTTTGACCCATACAGTTTTGCGATTGAAGTTATAATCCAACTTGATATTATGTTTCTTCTCTTTTCTTCCCATATATAAACAGAATCATAAAAAATATACAAAGTATTTTTCTCTTCAGTTGCTGGCTGGATTTCTCTTATTGATGAGTGACATTACACATGCTTTGCAAAATTGATCAAAAAAAAGTGATGTGTATTAGTCACACTTTTGAAAGATTGAGTGCGAGGAACCTATGAAGATCTCAAGGGAAGGAGATGGATGTGAAGATGAAGATAAGAGATATTGTCCTTCAATTACACATTAAGGGACAACAAAAGGTGAAACGGAAGAAGCGATTGGATCAGTTAAATAGCTTTCCATAGTAAAATTGTATGTAAGCAGAATTGAGTCTGTAATGGTTGCTAGTGTTTTTTTGTAATAGTCCTACATGTTATTTATGGTTAGTTAAATAGTTATATTGATGTAATGAGTCTAACTCTTGAGTCCAAAAGAGTTAGAGGTAATGTGTATTGATTCTTGGTTGAATAAAGTTTGATATTTGACCCAAAAAAAAAAGAAAAATTGAGTGCGTAGTTGATTTTTACCATCACATTAGTTTGGTCCATAGTTCAAGTAGTAGCTTATGTATTTTGCCTTGTTAGTTTCCCTAACACCGAGCTTTTTTTTTACAAGTTATATAAATCTCTAACGAGAATTAAAAGCAATGACATGACTAATACTTAACCATAACTAACTTATATCGCCTATAAAGATCTTTTATTCTCTTGTGCCTTATTTTTTGCTTAGGTTGCATGGATTCTAGAAAATTGTAAGTCTTTCTAACAACTTCATTTTATTTGGTTTAAGTCTAATTCGTTATCTTTTAATTCCTTAACATACCATTGTTTATTGCATATGAATCGGTATATTTGAAAGTTGACTTTTGACCTGATCCAATTATGTTAAGCGATCTCTTATTTTGTCCTCCGTGTACAGTATGCGCAGTTTTTGTCGACTATGGTCATTTGATTAATGAACGAAAATAAAATTGTGAAATGTAAGAATGACTCCTTGGCCACATAACTTATAACCAAGCCATAGTAATATGCCATCTTCCTTCTTGCTGAGAGCTTAAAGAGATTATTGTTCTACCAATAGTGAAAGTGCAAAATAGTCTTCCGTGTGAAGAAATTAAGCAAAATAACAGAGCTAATTATTCATCCATAAAATGGTTCAATTAAATTTATAACATGATTTATAGACATGCGGATCAATTTGATCTCAAAATGATAAATAAATTAAATAAAACGCAAGACTTAGCATTGAAATCGAGATTAAATTGCAGATAGCTTGATTTCGGGAGCAACGCTTCCAAAGAAAGCAATAAGAATAGTGTTAGACAAAAAATAAAGTATTATTTAGCTTGGAATAATGTGTAGCATAAGTTTTTCAGAATTTTTTGTCCTTTACGATGGTTGTTGAAGTCATTATTTATAACTATACCTAGGGAACAAGGTCCTAGGATCAAGCCCCTCTTAAATTACAATAATGGGGGACATTGATGAATATGTAATGGTAGATCTTGAATGCAAAAGTTCGCTATAGCGGATGCGTATTTAATACTGAGGAATATTCTTCATTGAATGTCATCTGGTTACAAATATTGTTTGCTCTGGTTAATGATGTTCCCTTCGGGGTCTACTCGATGCCAACCGGAGATGTTGTCTTTGGTCTCGGTTTTCACTCGCTTCATCTTCAGTATACCCCGGTTCCACGTGTCACTTTACCATTTGTGCATTTAATGTGTACATATTTTACCCTATACAGATAGCCCACAGCTTTCCAGTGGTACATCTTTGTGTCACCGGGAAGTTAATGAAGATTCATTTCTTGACGGGAAATTTTCTGAACCTTTCTGTAAAGTTTTTGACGCTTGATTAGACGCATCTCTCATTGAATTTAACATTCTGAACACGTGTTTCTCCATGATTTAGCAATATTTTTTCCACTTCTCGAGGTAATCATGGCCACAATTTTAGCCGCATATTCCTTTACTTATACGCCTCATTCTTCTTCTTTTACACTTAACAGTTTCACAAACTCTCTCAACTTCTTTGCTTTTAACTTCCTACTACTTTCATTTCCCTTTGATCTTCTTCGAAAAACCCTTATCACCTTCTTATCGTTATGGCTTCTTATGCTAACTCTTCCATGAACTCTAGTCTTTTCTTCGGTGGTGGACCGAAGAGAAGCAAAGACAAAGAGGTAGATGTTGATACCTATCCTCTCACGGTGAGCACCATCATCCCCATACATCTCAACACAGCCAAGAACTTCGAAGAGCAGTTGCCTACTTCAAACCCTCGTACTTGGGTTGTTGGAAAATTTTCTTCTTTTATTCGCCCTTCCATCATTCCTGCTACGAAAGAGGATTGTGATTGCCACGACTTAAATATCATTGCTTCCGATCTGGTGGAGCAAGTAACCTTCACTAAGAAGGGCTTCACGTACGTTTAAACGTACCCCTTCACTTTGGGTACGTTTTCTTTTACCAGGGGACTTGACCCCGTGATTTTGGAGATGTGCTACTAGTACCAGGTTTGTTTGGCCAGAAAACACAGGAGGACCTCACCTTTGGCTCCTATGATGATCCTCTACTCCCTCAAGTTTTTTGTAGTGGAGTAATAAATTTAAGCAAGTGTGGCCACCATGCGTTTCTCACCAGCATGGATAACGAAAACGACCGTAGGTTGATGAAACAGTTTGTCATCATTGCCACCTGGGACATCATCCCGGCTACAACTCCGTCTTTTCTCGAATCCTAGACTCGTCCGTGTAAGTTAACAAATTATCTTTTTCTCCGAAGATATAAGTTGTTTCATAACCATTCTTCATTCACAATTTCAGCAATTCGGTGGACACCCCCAAGGGTTGAAGGCTTGGAATGATGGATTCAGAAGATTTTTGACATCACTACGCTTGAAATCTGCTGATGGAAGGAATTGACCCCCAAATATGGATGGAGGGCCAAGAACCATGGTAAACTGACTCATAAAACTGACTTTTTTTTCATATCATCTTTGTACATAATAAAATTGGTTAACCCTACCTTTTTGTTTGATTCAGGTCTCCCTCAGGGTTCTATCTATATCTCTGAGGAGGATGTTTTGGTCGATCTCGTAGAGGCTACGAGGTTGTTGTAGGGGACTCTCACCCGAACAGGTCCCCTCGGGTTTGCTTCCGGTGTAGGTGCATTTTCTCAGAGTCCCTGATAAGAGAATAAGCAACCAAAAAGGCGGCGTTCTTCCTCGACTGAGGGTAAAAATAAGAAAGTGAAGAAAGTCGCGCCCGAGCCAGCCACAACCACTGTGGTTATTGATGATGATGGGGAAGCCAGTGATGAAGAGGCTTCCTTTTAAAGGAGACAATGATCTTCATCAGCTCAATAAAATGCTCAGTTTGAATAGCTTAGAACCCCAACTGAGGCGATGTCCAAGCACCCTGGGAGAGTTTGACTTAGTGGAGAATTCTAACTCGCCTTTTCCAGTCCTAGTCGCTGTGGAACTATGAGGCTAAGTATTGATCCTTGCGAGCAAACCACAAATAAAAAATTCCTCTGTCACAGCTGCTTCTCAACCTGCAACACCATTAGCTTCATCTCCTTTCATGCCAACCATACCTTCTTTACGATCAACTGATGCATCTTCCCCACCGGATGCAGACATCGAGAGGAGGGTGTCCCTCATCCCCAGTACCCTGACCAGGGGAATTTGGGTCACAACTACTTGCCCCCTTCTGTAGATCCCAGAGGCGGAGGAGTGTCTCCCTTTCGGTATCTACTGAGTGTCATCTACTGTCCCGGCTGGTGGAATTCACCAATTATTTGAAGCCGTTGGCTTCAGAAAAAGATAAGAAATAAATAATCTCTCTTTCGGGAGAGTGTTCATTAAATAATGTCATGCACAATGCGGCAGCGGTACCGACTTGCTCTTTTATTGCTTATTTTTTCTTGAATTGTCGTGATAGGGTTTTTAACTTTACTATTTGCTTCCCAGGACAACTTCCTTGCTTCTGAGGGCCTTCAAAATTGATCCTTGAAACGAGGGACTCAAGTCCGAGCGGGATCAGTTGTTGGCCGAGAGGGACCAAATTGCTGCTCGCCTCCTGGTGCTAGAAGAAAAAGCTGCCGACGCGAGTGAGTTAGAGGCTCAATTGCAGCAAAGTGAGAAAGAAGTGATGGCCCTCATCCAAGAAGACTCTTAGCTAAATGTACTGTTTCTAGAAGCTAAGGCTAAATGGTCTGAAGTTCGAGAAGTCGTGCTTGTTGCTGCTGAGCGCGAGGCTGCCTTCATTGAGCGAGTGAAGAACTTGGAGGAAGCCTTGAATTCCAAAGTTGAAGAGGATGCTACTGCCAAAGAGAAGCATGCCCATATGGAGGGTGGGTGTAAGAACATCATGGAACATATTAGGGTTCATATAAGCACTATATGTGATCTTGATCTTAGCCTTATAGCCACGAGATCTGAGCGGGATGGCCTTCTAACCGAGGTTGATAGGCTTAAATTAGAAATTTAGCACCGAGGGATTCCCTCATCATCTAAAAACACATTCTATGTATAATATAAGGAGGAAGACCTTGGAAGAGGCCAAAGCGGGCGTCCTTGATATTGACATTGAGATCGCCAAGGCTTGAGCGCTGGAGTTAACTGCTTGAGGATGCCTCCAGGCTTAACCTGATGCAACTGACTCTTATGGTTACAGTTCTGAGTTCTCAGGAACCAAAGAGGAACTTGAAGATAATAATGATGAAAGGCCAAGATCCCGAGCCAACGGCAGATCCGCTTACATCTCCTAGGGTAACTGATGTTTCTCTTCCCTTGAGTTCTAGTGGCGACGTAGTTTAGATTTTTGCTTTATTTTCCTTTTGTATTTTGTACTTGTGTTGCTTGGCACGTTTGATAAATAAAAGTGCTTTTTGTTTAAGTACTACGCAAATTTTATTCTTTTTGTGTCGAATTATGCAGGGCTTCAGATGTATTTTCCCCGATAACATTTGGGTTCCGGGCATACCTCTTTACTGTGAGAGTTTCATAAGATAAGGCCCTCTTATGTTTAAGGTTCTCTTGAAGAGGACGTTTCCTGTGCATTCTGGCACTAGCATTTTAAGTACTTGATTAACTTTCAAATGATAAAATCAATTCATCATTTGGACAAGAAATAAGATAAAATAAAAGAAATTTATTTTATTCCTTGTATTTTCAAAAGTACTTAAGCATTCATTTTGCTGAAATAAAAAAAATTGCTATTACATGTGGCTAATTTGTACAACTTGTTTCTACGGGGCTAGCTGTGTAGTCCTCGGTCCTGATAAGACATTGTTGTTCCGGGGTCTTCTAGTCCCGATTTTCTTAGTAATCAGGTTGTTGTATTCTCATACTATTTCCCTAGTGTTCGAATGCGAAGAATGCGAATTAGAAAAGTGGAAGTTTTGGTCCTTTGAGGAAAAATACTAGTGAATGGTTGGATAATCTTGGTTTGATATCAAGCTTTATTTCCCATTAGGAACTTTTCTATCGAGCAAAAGATTGTCTATACACCTTCTACTGGCTTGTAGGAAAGAGAACTCATGAACATTTTAATAGCCTTTAGTTCGATGGCAAGTGTCGTTTCCATGAGCAATTTTTCATCCAGCCAAAGACTATCTAACCATCCCGCAGTGCTTTGTTGTTTCAATGTCTTGTCACTTAAAGGTCTTATCTCTACTGATGACATTTCCTTCATAGTGCGCTTTCTGTTGCTGCTTCGTTAAAAACCTTGCCAGATATACCTATTTAGGACAAATACTGGGTGAAGGGAAAAAGAGTGCATCACATGCTTTCAGTACAAGTGGTGCCCATCGGTAGTAATAATTTTTTAGGTAAGTCACGTTCCAGTTGCTCGGCAGTTCGACTCCATCTTGGTTTTCTAGTTTGTATGCTCCCTTCCCGGTGACAGTTGAAACTCGGTAAGGGCCTTCCCATGTTGGGCTCAGCTTTCCTGCGTTGAGCTCCTGGGTGTTTAGAGTCACTTTCCTCAAAACCAAGTCTCCCACTTTGAAATAAGGGAGATTGGCCCTTCAGTTATTGTACCTTTCCATTCTTTGTTTCTAGGCCACCATCCTTATGTGCGCCAAGTCCCTGCGTTCGTCAAGCAGCTTCAGTTGACCAGTAATGCTTCACTGTTTGTTTCTTCGTCTGCCCGGAGGTATCACAAGGTCACTTCTCCTACTTCCATCAATATCAGAGCTTTTTCCCTGTATACGAGAGAGAAAGGTGCCTCTTCCGTGCTAAATTTAGCCATCGTCCGGTACACCCATAAAAATTCTGGTAACTCTTCGTGCCACCTGCCATTGGTTTCTTCCATCCTCTTTTTGAGGTTTTGAATAATCACCTTATTGGTTGATTCCACTTTCCCATTTACACTCGGGTGGTATGACGAAGTGTAATTCTTTCAATTTTTGATTCTTCAAGGAACTTTGTGACCTTTGAGCGTATGAACTGTAGCCCGTTGTCGTAGGTAATCTCCTCCGGTATTCCAAGTCCTGCATCAAAGACCCATACTCGGCTTCATCGTTAGTCAAGGGAAAAACTCCCGAGGGCGTGATTACGACCATCCCGAGCCCAGACCCTTTCACGTTAGAAGCTCCATCCATGAACAAGGTCCAAAATCCTGATATCATTTCGCACACCATCACCGCTTCTTTTACTGCCAAAGGTTGTAACCCGGGACTAAAATCGGCCACAAAGTCGGCCAAAACTATGATTTGATTGAAATCCTAGGATTATATTCAATATCAAATTCACCAATATCAACTTCCCATTTGGCCAATTGACCTTACAAATCAGGTTTGTGGAGGACATTTTGCATGGGAAAAGTTGTCACCACGACTATCGGGTGGCACTGAAAATAAGGCCTAACCTTTCGAGCAGCGACCACGAGAGCTAAGGCCAGTTTTTCGAGGTGTGGATAACGAGTTTCTGCTTTCGATAAAATTTTGCTAACATAATATATAGGAGATTGCGTACCTTCATCCTCCGGGACTAAAACAAAACTTAGCGCTACCTTTGAGACTGCTAAGTATAGTAGCAACTGCTCGCCTTTCTCCTATTTTGATAATAATAGAGGGCTTGATAGATGCCATGTCAGGTTTTTTAGAGCCTGTTGGCATTCTGGAGTCCATTCGAATATTTCTTCTTCTTTAGAAGTGAGTAAGAAGTGATGACATTTTTCTAAAGATCGAGAAATAAACCTGCTTGGACCCGCCAGTCTTCCGGCTAGTCTTTGGACTTCTTTCATGTTTGTCAGCTGGTATCGAATGTCCTTGATGGCTTTAATATTATCGGGATTGAATTCTATCCCCCTTTGTGACACCAGGAAGCCCAAAATTTTACTGGAGCTAACTGCGAATGCACACTTTTCGGGGTTGATCTTCATGTTGTGCTTTCTTAGGATATCGAAGGTTTCCTGGAGGTGTTTCAAATGGTCGCCTACATTGAAATACTTAACCAACATATCATTTATGTACACTTCTATTGTTTTCCCTATTTGCTTTTCGAACATTTTGTTCGCGAGCCTTTGATAAGTGGCTCCGACATTTTTAAGCCCGAAGGGCATCATAACTGTAGCAATACGTGCCAAAGTTCGTTATGAATGAAGTTTTTTCCTGATTATCCAGATTCATCTTAATTTGGTTTGTACCTAGAATAGGCATCGAGGAAACTCGTCAACTCATGTCTGGTCGTTGCATCAATCATTTGATCAACGTTTGGCAGTGGGAACGAGTCTTTTGGACACGCCTTATTCAAATGCTTATAATCTATACATATACGGAATTTATTATTCTTTTTCGAAACTACTACTATGTTAGCTAGCCAGTCGGGATACTTTACCTCCCGGATTGAACCGATGTCGAGCAATCGAGTTACCTCTTCTTTAACAAACATGTTTCCGACCTCGACAATTAGGCAATATTTTGCCTTACCAGTGGGATGCTTGGTTCCAGGCTTAGCTTGTTCACGGCCACCTCTAGCGGGATACCTGTCATATCCGTGTGCGACCATGCAAAACAATCAATGTTAGTTTTATGAAATTTAATAATTCCTTACTTGAGCTCGGGGTTTAGTCCTGTACCCAAGTGAAACCTCCTCTCTAGAAATTTCTCAAACAATGCCACTTGTTCGAGTTCTTCCGTCGTCGACTTGGTTGCATTCGTTTCTTTCGGTACATAGAAATATCATGGTACATGGTGGGATCCCGACGGCTTCTCCCCTTTGTCGTCTTCGTTTGGTTCGAGAGCAGGAGTCGGTTCCTATAATTGTTGTGCCGCATGTTCCTTCCATTTACTGTTGGAAACCGAGACCACGTTCATCTCTGTTGCCGCCGGTTGATCTCCTCTTATTTGTTTGATTTCCTCAGGAGTTGGGTTGGTGATATGTTGATGGTACGAATTTCATCTCGTGCAGACATGGTCTCCCAAGAATTATGTCTTAGCCCATGTCGTCATCTACTACTTCAAATAAGGTAGTGTTCATGACCCCTTCGACGTTCATTGGCAGCAAGATCTCCCCTCGGGTTATCACACTTTCTAAGTTAAACCCGGCGAGGAATTTTGTTGTCGGGATGATGCTTCCGGTTAGCTTGGCTTATTCCACCACTTTCCATTGAATGATGTTGGATGAACTTCTTGGATCAACCAAAACACATTTAATCTTGAAATCAAGAACGTTAAGAGAAATTACCAGGACGTCGTTGCGCGGTAGTAGAAGTCCATCCACGTCTTCTTCTGTAAAGGTGATGTCGTCCCCGGCGACTTCCTGAAGTCTCTTGCTATAAGTCACTGATACCTTTGTTTGTTTTGCTGTCGAGAAGGTTACACCGTTGATCTTGTTTCCCCCAAAAATCATGTTGATGGTTAGTCGAGGAGGGTCTTCCCCATTCTTTGGAGGCTTTGCAATGTCTCGACTGCGACCGTAGTTGTTCTTGGCCCGACCACTTAGGGATTCCTTGATATGAGCGCTCTATAACAACGTTTCCACCTCCTCGCATAAATGTCGGCAGTCCCCAGTGCGGTGGTCGTTAGTCCCATGATACTCGCACCATAGATTAGGATCCCTATGGTCGGGATCAAATCTCATCGACCTCGGAAACCGCGTTTCCTTGATGTTTCTCATTGTTGAGACCAGCTCCACTATGCTGACATTTAAATTATACTCCAACAACCTGGGATAGGTGGAATCCTGAAAGCCGATACTTGTTTGTTTTGCAATGACCTATTATTTCAGCCGCAGTCAGTTCTTCTATCGAGGGCGAACCTATCCGTCGATCAGAACCCTATGTTGCCTCATCCTTCGGCCCTTTCGTAGAGAATAAACCGGCCCTTCGGAGATCACTGATCTGCATCAAAACCAACCTTTGATTTATCCTTGTTCTTTTATCGATCCCTACCCTTAGTTGATGCTGGGAACCCGAGCTGATCATCTTCTATTCTTATCTTTGATTCGTAATTGTTATGGACATCCGCCCATGTAGTTTCCTGGAACTCGAGCATGCTTTCTTTCAATTTTCGGGAGGCGTTAGCTCCTCCGGTTC
Organism: Nicotiana paniculata; assembly: GCA_005239505.1. Lineage (NCBI taxonomy): Eukaryota > Viridiplantae > Streptophyta > Magnoliopsida > Solanales > Solanaceae > Nicotiana > Nicotiana paniculata. The sequence continues at coordinate 89,812 of ML335888.1, forward strand.
AACCATTTCGTAAATGTCTCAGCTTCCCATTCATCTTGCAGGACCGGTAGCAACATCTTTTCTTTCTGAAACCTGATCACGAACTTACGCACCAACTCTAATTCTCGTTACGAAATTTTGAATATGTTCGCCTTCCAAGCCTGGACCTTCCTGGCCCCGGCATAGGTCTTGATGAAAGAGTCTGCGAGCATCTCAAAGGAATCTATTAAGTGTTGGGGTAAGAGTGAGTACCATGTCAGTGCCCCCTTCGTGAGGGTTTCTTCAAACTTCTTCAGCAAGACCGACTCAATCTCATGTTGAGCCAAGTCGTTTCCTTTCACCGTCGTTGTATTGGTGGTGATGTGCTCCTGAGGGTCAGAAGTCCTATCATATTTCGGTACGTCTAGAATTTTAGACCCCTTCGAAATCAACTATGGTGTTGCGCTCAGTTTGAACGGAAACTGCGTGTATTTCATTGAGTCCGGGTCCTTCAGCACTGGTGATGCACCTAGAATTTGGTCCATTCGAGCGTGCAATTCTTTCGTGTTCTGGTCCATCCACTCGTTCATTTCCCTCATGAACTGCATGAGCTCGGTTTTGAAGGGATCATTACTGTTGTCATTACCGGATTCACTGTCGATCCCCCCGTCCTCGTCAAAGCCGACCTCACCCCTCGAGGTGTTGTCATAAACCCTTTCCGCAGTTTGATTTGTGGGAGAACAAGGAGGAACAGGGCCTCTTCCATTCGCATTGTTGGAAGCACCTAACAATGCTTGCCTTAGTTCTGTCATAGCATGGTCTTGCCGTGAGAGATGTCCCATGATGGCCTTTTGTTGTTCTCTCAAGATCCTCACCGTTTTCGCAATGTGCTCGTCTTAAGCATCATCGGGAGTCGCCTCCCGTACATGTCAAGGATATAGCCCGCCATGAACCGGTGTTGCAAAGTCCTCCTCGTTGCGGGTGTCACCGATCAAATCCCCGTGTTGAGGCACATTTTCTTGTGCCTCAACGTTGTGTGCAATGTTGACATAGTTAGCTGCCATGTTTTACGATTTTTGCTAAGAAACAAAGAATCAAACATATTAGTAATAGATACAAGGATCAACTCAATTACGCAACTGTCTAAATCCCATGGTGGGCGCCAAAATGTTTACTCGTAAAACAGTATAGTTGAATTTATAGCATAAGTTTTAGACAAGCGAATCGATTTTACCCCAAAATAATAAATAAATCAAATAAAATGCAAGACTTAGCGTTGAAATTGAGATTAAATTGTAGATAGCTTGGTTTCGGGAGTAAGGCTTCCTAAGGCAGCAATAAGAATAGCGTTAGACAGAAAATAAAGTATTATTTAGGTTGGAATAAAACATAAAGTATTAAAGTATTTAGAAAATAAAGTATTAAATGCAAGACTTTGCTCTAGTTGATAATGTTTCTTTCGGGTCTACCCGGTACCGACCGAAGTTATTGTTGTCTTCCGTCTCGTTTCCACTCGCTTCATCTTCCATCTATCCGGTTCCACGTGTTACTCTGTAATTTGAGAATGTGTAGGTAAGAGAATATATGGTCTACTAAAAGAGATTCCCACACCAGCCACTTATTGATTTTACGTCGCAATTCTATCAACTTTTCCACCAATCAAGCAGAAGCATTCAAAAGCACTCATTCTATCAACTTTCCATCATAATTTAGCTTCTTCTTTTTTTTCTTTTTTGTGTCGGCTATCAACCTAGTACAACTCTTCTTCAAGACTATTAAATAAGGAGATTGTGTGTATACATGAAGAAGGGACTTGGCGTTCAATAATTCCAACAGGATTCTTGTTTTGAGCAAACATGAGAAGCGGTGTAGCACGAGCTCAAGCTCCCTGCTAAATAATACAATAACATATATAGAAGCATCACATAATTTGTTTCGCCCAAAGGATTGGACCAATGATCACTCAAGATTTATGTGACATACTAGTAGTTATTTTCAAATAAAGACAAAAGAGAATAAGTCAGTGACCTAGCTAGCAGTATAAAACACTCTCGTACGGTATGAAATATCTAAATTTTGTGTTAGTAGCACAAAAAATTCCTGGACCATGGTTAGTGTTCAGCTTGATCCTCTAATTCTTTCTTGTTCAATGAAATGAAACTTCTAGGCTAGGGTAGCTAGTCAGTGTAACGTGCTTCTAAAATAAAAACTGACGTGCTTTCTACAAACACTCTTTCTCTCAACAAAGTACAACTATAGGCAACAAAAGATTTACCAGTGCAATCTTAAGAAATAATAAATAAAAAAAATGTGGGTACCCAGCACACATATATGTATGGTTAAATGCACCTTCGTCTTTAATAGGAGTAAAATAAGAGTGATAAGATTCGGAATACTTTGTGTTTGAGTTCAACTTTTCAAATTGGAAAATAAAGAAAATTTAGTTCTACAAAGAGAAACGAGAGAAAAAGAAAAACAACATGAGGAATGATAGTGTTAAACTGTTACTCCCTCCTCCGTTTCAATTTAGTTGAGGTAATTTGAAATAAAATAATAGTAAATAATAAATAAAAAGAGAAAAAGAAAAGCCGGGTGACCTTATTGCACGGTTCAGAGAGCACTTGTGTATGTGATGCAAGAACGTCTACGAAAAAGCTGTCGTAAAGTTTCGTTCTTCGTTCCGTTGTCGACCCTATCTATGTTTGAACCATTTTTTTTCATCGACTGTCGACTTTTTACTAGGTGGCCGATGTCTTTGATGCTTTGACTTTTGCACGAAAAGATAAGGATTCCAAATTTAGCGTGTGAGTTTTGACGTCGTTTATTTAATTTTCCATTGAAAAAATGTGAAGGTAGCCAATGTAAGGAAACTTGGTTGTACTATATATAATAGTAGTCCATTGGTCCATCAATTGATGGATTGGTTTTTGCCCAACCAAAACTTTCTTTGTCGTTTGCAATTTATGAAAAGAAGACATTAATCTCCATTAACAACATGGTCCAAAGTTCCAATAGGCAAGGAATGTATTCCTTGGTGTTGTCTACTCCTGAAAGAGACACCTTGTCTACTTTCCTTTTCCATAGTATATTACTTGTTCCACCTTACATTCAGCAGAAAATAATACATAGCTTCTTTACAATTTGATACCAAAACTTGTATTAATTATACAAAAATTAACTAGTAATGCAAGATTTTATACTTCATACCAAAGTATTATTTGAACTTCTATACCATGATTGTAAAAAACTTATACTTGTAACCAAACATGTCCACATACTATTATTAATCATTGTGCAACAATATTTTATCATTCCCTCCGTTTTAATTTATTTGAACTCATTTGATTGGGCACAAAGTTTAAAAAAAGAGAGATGACTTTTGAACTTGTGGTATAAAATGAAACACATTTGTTTTGTGTAGCAATAAATCATTACATAAGGAAAAATTATTTCTAAATAAGGAAAGAGGTCATTCTTTTTTGTATAGATTAAAAAGGAAATATGTTTACATAAATTGAAATTGAGGGAGTATTACTTAAGATAAAGAATCCATATACTATAATTTCTCCATTACTGGTACTCCCCCGTCCCAAAAATTAAAGGAGCAATATTTTTCGGATTTCAAAAGTTAAAATTTTGAATTTTGAATGTAAATTCGAACATAAATTTAAAGTTTTTTGAAATAATATTTACATATTCAAAAATTACCATATATTACCTTAATTAACAATTTAAGATATTTAAAAGACGTAAAAAAATAGCAATCAAAGAATAACTCATTTGAGTTTCGAAATTAAAAAAGTATCGTCATTTTTAAAAAGGGAGGGGGGAGTATCGTTATATGAACCAAGCCCTTTGTAATGGAACCAAAGAATGGAAAGCATCCGTCAGGCATCATCATCAAAAGGGCAGCGTTATTAATAATAAGATGAGAGAAAGAAATTAGTCTGTGATGTCACTGTAGATAAAGTGATGGCCAACAAAAGAAAAATCTGCTTCCAAGATTATTCTTACTGTACATTGTACAAACAATGCAGCTTTACTATTATTATTACTAGTCTTGCAAAGTCCGGTCCGGGTCCAAGATCAAAGCAATAAAGTCCATCATAATGGGTTTACTTAATAATAATAATAATAATAATTTGTATTACGTTTTTAGGCACACCATTTTTAAGATCATCGCTTCTTAACCATTTATTTATGGTTTCTGACTATATTATTAAATAATTTATTAAAAGAAATACTTATAAGAAAGCAAGTGTGCTAAGGAATAAGTAAAAATATCAAAGGGACAAAGGTAACTTGATATTTAGTAACATAATTTAAGTATGCAAAATGATTCCAAATGAATTATAATCATATACTAAAGAAGATATTTTAATATTTTATGAATTTGTGAGCATATAATTTCTAATTAGATGTAGAAAAAAGAAGAAGATATCTTTAATAGATTATTTTGGTATTTATTGATTAACTACTAATAATTTCATATGACCATAGTTTATGCTAGAAAAAATATGGTGATTAAAGTCTAGGTTTAGAAGAAATTCAAAAAGACCCAAATTCATTAAAACAAAGTCCAAGAATTAACTTAGTTTGTCGGTAATGCTTTGTTTTCAAAAGAAAATTCCGCTACCAAACCAATTAAGGATTATATGATTTCCGATAAATTAAATAATTTTTTTTTAAAAAAAATGTCTTTGTTTCAATAGCATGTAACCATCCGTCGTATTTAACAAATGTGAGATTACAAGTTGATCACTCACTAAGCACCGCTCCCTTTTTCTCTGTTCTATCCCCACTTAATGAAGTAAATTGGATAAAATTTAAAAATTATCCAATTTAACAAATTTATATGTTTAGGGTTTGTCCTAAACATATAAATAGACTCCTAAAACACAACTTAACGAGGATTGGA